>OZ018331.1:58293094-58484641 GCA_963969495.1 Ceratothoa steindachneri | reverse complement strand
ATTCAAAAGTGAAAAAATGTGAAAAATTTCAAATGAATATTTAAAAATAATCAAATGCTAAATAAATATCCCCAAATCTAAAGAAATATATATAATATATTTCAAAAATACTCCGAATCATTTTCTACTCAAGGGTCAAATGTTACATTGGGTCTAGATATGAAATAATAGGAATAGTCTCAGTGCTCAATTTAGATTGGAAACAAATATAATGTTTGCTTGAAATAAGATTTTATATTTTGGCATTTAAAAACGTAGGATTTGATGACCAATATAATAAGTACTTTACAGATCATTGCGTTTTTATTTTTCATTTTGATTTCAACTGATTTGTGTATTAACTAATCAAACGTTACAGAGACATTTAGAGGAAAGATTATTGGAACAGCTTGTCGTTTATTGCCATTTATAGACCAAACGAATCGTGAAAGAACTAGGAAGTAAAGATGAATATTAGATTTGGTGTAAAAATGTAAGCTTTGAAAGTATAAACAGGTTGTTCCTCTTGTTAGCTATAGCTTGGAAATTAATGACTTATTCAATCAACTGAAGCAGAATTTGAAAACTATCTGCTAAAAAATGGATTAAGATCAAATTATTATAGGCAGAAAAATCCCCACCATGGATTAGTGGTATTCTAAATCTATCTACACTAACTTGCAGGTGGAATACACGCAAAAAATCACACACACACACAAATGGTACCCAAAAAGACAAAAAACTGGTAGTTTGATGCTTATCAAACTAAATATGTTTTTTATGACATCAACAATCACTCAATTTCCTTCATCTTAACGAAACGACTAATCAGTAATTCTATCAACCCAGACGAACCCAGTTTCATACTAGCCCCACCTCAGAAACACCCAAGCCCCAACTCAGCCACAACCCAGTCCAAACGCAACTCTAACCCAATCACAATCCAGCCATACCGCAGCCACACTTCAGCCCCCCCCCCCCGCCATGCCCAAACCCATTTTGACCTTAACTAAAGTCTGAGGTTAAGGAAAACTTGAAAAAGAAATGAAGTGTATAACAATGATAGACAAGGGTATTTTATCTGTAAAGAAGTAAAGATTTGAGGAAAATATAGTGGAATCGTACGGGCATTAGCGCTGTGGTAGAAAGCATCTGGGAAGACTGCTTGGTATCTCCCCCGTCCACTGTACTGTACGCAAATTTGTGGTTGGATGTCCTAGTCTGGTGGAGTTACTCGTGCAGTAGCTACTTCAGCATCCTACTGAGCGAGGTCTCTACCGCTTATCCTTGAAGCTTAGAGATGTCTATTTCCCACTGGGCTGTGGGGTCAGGGATTTTTTGAAGGAGGGCCTCCTTCAGTTAACTGAAGCAAGCAGGCATCCATATGTACCTGATTGTAGCTCTGTTCGACCCAGGTATGTAGGAGTATGCAGGTGAGGGGATATAAAGGGTGTGTGGATAGACAGCGGAAAGTAGACCAGTGTTGAAAAGAGAAAGAAGTGGGGTAGGGTGCAAAGTGATGCTAGAGCCTGGTAATCAGGCCTATCGCTTTAAAATTTGTATGTTTTGTAGTTCCGTTGTTGTTTATCATTTTATTTATACATATATATATATATACATATATATAATATATATAATTTGGCGTTCAAACCATTTGTCTTCAAATTAGCTAATGTATTTAGGTATGCTGTGCGCGTTTGCTGTTGTTTTGGTAGTTCATTAGTTATAACTTGGTATGTTTGTTTAGTGTCTTTGTTTTTTCGTAAATTTGTAATGTGTGTAGTTTGTGTATTTTTTTCTTCTTGAAGTCTTAAATGGTGTGTTTCATCTTCTTGGGTAGTTTTTCTTCTTCGGTAGATTTGTCTCAATCGGTGGGTTTTGTCGATATCGGGGAATTTTTGTCAAAATCGGTTTGGGATCTCAGTTTGGTTAATTCGTCTTGGTTTGTATTTTGGGGGGCAAAAAACAACTCATCTTGCGTAGAATCGCACTTCTGCTCCGCCAGCTAAAACCCCAGCAGAGCTTGGAAATCTGGCGCAACTTACAGCTCTTCTATTCTGGTCAATCATTTGTACGATTTCCTCGTCCAATTCTCGATTGACCTTTCCAGCATATTCCTTGTCCGTTTTTCAATGACAACGTTAATGGAAGTCAACACCGCCTCCCGGTGCAGATCTTCCTGTGATCTTCTTTCCCTTCTGCGTGTACCTGTAATTAGGTACGTGCATTTTTTCTGCACCACTTGTAGTCCCCTCTTCTGTGTCTTTGAGAAACACGAGAGAGCGGAAGCGGGGTATAGCAACGTCGATCTTACTAGTGCAGTATAGATCTTCTTTTTGTTGCTTTGACGAATATTTCTAAACCTATATAGAGTCTTGACTGCAGCAGTGGCCTTAATGATTCGTTCTTGGACGTGCTTTGTGTACCCGGTTGAGGTAATTTTCATGCCGAGTACATTGCATTCATTGGTGTAGGGATATCGTCTACCCCCCACCCTGACGTCATCAAGTAGTCTCCTGCCTATGGGGACTACTTTTGACTTATCCGCGTTGGTGCGGATTTTCCACCACGCCTCGTAGGTGTTAAGGTTTTAATTTCTGCTGCTTTCATTCGAGCTTGCCAAGGCGCATTCCTCCATGGACAAGTAATTATCTGGGTGAAATCATCGGCGAATCGTATGTTGAGACAGGTGGGGCTTACAGGGGCTGGGATATCCGCGGTGTAAATCAAGTAGAGAATGCGAGACAGGCACTCCCCCCCCTTCCCTGCGGGAGGCCAGCATTGAGTGGAAAGAGGGCCCGTCCGTGCCCCCCAAACTGATGTACGCCGCTCTCTCCAAGACATAGTCACAGAGAGTTCTTTGTAAGTTTTCATTTAGTCCTAGTCGTAAGATCTTGTACTGCATTCCCCGTTGCCACACCTTATCGAACGCCTTTGATACATCCCGACAAACAATGTCCACGTAACTCTTTTCCCGTTTTGCATGGGCTAGCTTTTCCGTGATGACGTTAATCGCCATCTTCGTACTTCGCTTACTCCCAAACCCGAATTGGTGTTGGTTATAGAGCGAGTTTTCCTCCAGGTGAGACACCAGTCTTTTGTTGAGGATCTTCTCAAAGAGCTTCCCGCCAAATTCCAGAAGTGGAATTGGCCGGTAGGTCTCCTTCAACTTTGGGTTCTTTCCGTGCTTAGGCAAGAAAATCATCTTGGCCGTTTTATAAGCGTCTGGAAAGTAACCCGGATTAAGACAGGCGTTAAATATTCTTCTCATTTATTTGATAACACAGGCTGGTGCCTTTCCGAAGTTAAGCTTTGTAAGCCCTGATTGTCCCGGGGGTTTTTGTTGGAATGAGCGAAGCACGCCGAGTAGTTCTTCTTCTGTAATCTCGGCGTCTCCATCACGCTGTCTATCCACCTGGTGATGAGGGTGCGTCTTGTCTATTTCTTCGTTTAGCTCTTCGATGATGTTGCTTTCAAACTCTAGGTCATAGTCTTCGTTCTCTTCTTCAGTTATACTGAAGATCTTTTCCCAATAACTTGGGAATATCTCTTCAACTTTTTCTTCTTCTTCTTCGATGTCAATGTTTTCTTTCCGTAGCTCGACCTTATTCTTCTTTCCAGTCGATCCTTTAGGAATTCGGATCTTCTTTCAAAATTCTTTGGGAGTTGCTTCGTGATCGAGGCTATCGATCGCGTCCTCCCATCTTCTGTTCTGCTTTTCGAGGATCAACTGGTTCAATTCTTCTTTGAGTTCCTTACTTCTCTGCATCGAGTGAACTGATGCATTCACGATGTTGTGTTCATACATTATCTTCAGTTCACGGTACAGTTCCTTCATATATTCGGTCCACTCGTAGGTCCAGATGGTCCTATATGCGGAATTAGGGATACAAGCCTTATCTGCGTCGATGATTTGGTTATTGAGGTCAGCGAGTGCCTCGTCAATCTCTTCGAGAATTGCCTCGTCCAGGTTGGGCAAATCGTAGGCCTCGAGAAGGTGCGCGTACCGTGCCCAGTCTGCTCTCCTGTAGTTCATCCTGACTACTGCTGGGACTTGTATAGGGTTCCTATTGGTAGTAAGTAGGATCCCTATATAGTCACTAAATAGCACCTGGACTGGTTTCATGTAGTAATTGAACGGTAGCTGACGATTCACCAGACAGATGTCTGGTTTGTTGCACATCGTTCTCTAACATAGGTGGAAAAGTCGGGGCCTATCCGCTGGGCAATATTTCTGTCCAGCAACAGGTCCAGGCTTCTCCCTATACCGTTGTAGGTCCTGTAACCGGATTCTCGGCATCTGGCGTTCAGATCCCCCATTAATATAGTGGGGGCTCTTCTGCCAAATAGGCCAGTAAGAGTGTGAAAGGGCAACAGATCTGTCCTTGGTGGTTGATATCCGGTAGCAATGACCAACTTTTCTAAGTCGAGCTCGACCTCAATCGCGAGGTAGGATTCGTCGAAATTCCTTATCTGCTTGTATTTGATCCCTTTCTTTATTGCAATAGCGGCGCCATCGTACCGCTCTTGCAAATAGTTGATGATCAACACATCGTAGTCCTAGATTTTCATTTCTGTATTACGCGTGTCGATCCCGTGTTCTGAAATCAGTATGATGTCTACATCAATTTCTCTGAATACATTTCTGTAAAGAATTCCTTTCGTCGTCCAGCCGTTGGTGTTGATTTCCATTATTTGCAGTGCGTTACGTAACATGGTGAGTTGTTTTACCTATTTTTCTTCTTCCCCTTTTTTAGTTTGGGGGCTGGTTGGGTGATTTTACTCGGCCCAGGGTTTTCCTTTTTCGGAGGGGGGCTCGGGGTCTTTGACCTGCTCTTTGTAGCTCGTGTACGAGTGCAGGGGCCTTCTTCGCTGTCAGATGAGGAGAATCCATCCTCACTTCCAGCCTTTTCCTCTTCTTCGTCTTCCTAGGTTTCTTCCGATGATGGGGCTTCAATCATCTCCTCCAAACTGGATTTTATGTTGTTGTTTTTTTATGACAGAGTCCTTGAAAGCCTTGGAGCACTTGGGGTCTTCAGGCATGACTACTGACAGGAGGTTGTTCGCCTTCAGGAGCGCGTTGAGCACTTGGTTATAACAACCAGGCTTCACTGCATTTGCCACATTTGCGTGGGTTATGCAGATCAGAATCTTTGCACTCAGATCCCGGTGAAGTTAAGTTGTGCTGGTGCCGATGCAGTCTTCACCTCTACATTCTTCCTAGCGGCGTTTGCGTAAGTCATTTCTTTTGCCTTCCTTTCCTCTTCTTCCTTCCTCCTAATTATCTTGCGGCGCTTGGGGCAGTTAAGGGCCATCGTCCGATGCTCCCCTTTACAATTTAGGCATTTCTTCGTGGAACTTCCGCACTTGTCGAATCTATGTCCTTCTGTGGCGCATTCACTGCACCACAGCTTGTTCTTGTCCGGGCACGTCGTAGAGGTATGGTCTTCTAGCTTGTAGCATACAAAGCCCATTTGTATGCTGTTTAATTTTTCTTGTTGAATATTTTCACCTGTTATTCTCATATTAAATACGAGAATACCGTTTTGGTTAGCTTTCCTTGCCATGTCCGTAGTCGAGAATGTTATTTTGAACACATGGGTATGTTCGCGGAATTTAATGATTTCACGAACTTGTGCCCACGGGTTGCTTCTCGTAATCTCCTCTTTAAGTTTTTCAATTTTATGCCCTCCTACCCAGCTCTCCACTTTGCGGCAGATTGCACTCCTGTTCGCTGCCACTTGTGTGTGGGGGGGGGGTTGGCTTCCAATCCGGTGGTTTGTAGAACTCTCGCTCCCTCTTCCGATAGGAGCTGGTCCACGTCCTTCGTCTTGGCACACATGGCGATGAAGCCCGATGAAATTTCGATGAGTTTCACCAACGCCACCTTGAGTTCGATATACAGGATTTCGCAGAGGTTCTTCTTTGTTGGGGTCTGTCTTTCGCGATGGTCCTTAAGCGGACCCTCTTAGTGAGGGCCTCCATGGTCTTGGCGTTCCTCTTCTTATTTCTTCTTTCCCTGTAACTAAGTGTAATTAATGTGTATTTTGTATGTGAAAAATTTAGGGTGCGGTAGAGGAGGCAAAGGATGGTGTGAGTAGGGCTGGTAACGGGTTCAAATTAATGGTGAGAAAAACGCCCCCGTCCATTTTTCCTGTTGTCCCCCAGCTCGTATGCTGCCAGTATAATGGATGATAGATGGATGGGGTGGGTCTCGGTTGAAGACCTCAGAGGGTTGAGCTTGGTGGACTTAATGCATAGCGGCCGAATCAACGACCGCTAAGTTTTTGCCACCCCCTCACGGGTGCATACGCCATAACTGCATCCAACTACATAGAGACGAGTGTACTTCCCTCTATGATTCTGGCCGGGTCCCCCGGGCGATGAGGATTTCTCCTCCGTCCGGGACTCGCAGTTATGCCCCAGTATCGAGACAATTTCTGACTTACGCTTCTGCTGTGGGCTAGGCCTCAAACCAGTGCTCACATAAGCCCTTAATTATTTTAGACCAAGTGGCCGGCATAGTAATACGAAATCAATGAATGGCAGACATCCGAGCGGGTTCGCACGCAGAGCGATGGACGGGAGCAGTAAGGTGCTTGAGCCCTCATTGAATTACGAGGCTTCAACGTAAAAAGTATCTCTCTCTTCTGAAGGATGAAACTGGGTTCACCGTAAGACTTCCAGAATAGGCGTTCGTTTATGTAGGCAGCGCTCAAAAGTCAAAGTCAGTCACTAAAACAAGTAAAAGTGCTGTACCCGTAGGTACTTCAGCAGAAGCAGTAAAACAGATTTTCGGCGGCGTAACTCTGTTTATCTCTGAATATTGTCCTTATTCATTTTTCTTGTTTTATCGTTTATTTCTTTTTATTTTAACTTACCAATAAAACTGGCCTTTTTTTATTTCCATCTCTGTGGCCTCGTTGGCTGAAGCTAAACTGGATTGTAATAATTAAATAAAAATATTTATAACTGTAATAAACGACTCTAACGAATTTTTATATCAATTAGTCGAATCCTTTTTATATAAAGCGGACCAAAGTATATAAAACAAATTAATTTATTTTGTTGATCGTGAGTAAATAAATTTAAAACGAAATCTCCCATTCATCAATTAGGTAGGAATGTAAAAAGATTTTAGATATGGAAAAATAAGAAGAGATTTTTACAAAATGAAAATACTGAACTAGGAAAATTATTAAAACGGGGCTAGAAAAGGAACAGAACCTAACGACATGGCTATGGAAAAGACCAATGAAAAATAACGAATCGAAAAACATATTAAATAATATCTATTATTTTTTTTATTTTTTTTTTTTTTTAGAAAAACAGAGAATAAAAAACTAAAGGACCAAGAGTAACATAAAATCATAGAGAGTTTTTGCTTTTTCTCATGAACCATGTGGTCACATAGGAAACGCTAAACATCACATATTCACCTTCCAGTGTGCGTGCAATCCCTAAAGTAAATAACGAGGAAATTACGCACCTACTTGACACTAGTAATACATTAATCCTGTCTTATCATCATCATCATCATCATCACTAACTATAATTTAAGAAGGGGATTTTTTTTAGTATTTGAATAATAATTTCATCTTGGATTGGTTATGACTTATGTTTTTTTTATCAAAGTTATTTCTAATAATTCTTTTATAATATCAAGAAAAACCAAAATGGTGAAGTTCAGAAATAAATATAAGTATCGAAATTTTGTGAATTTTTTAAAACCCAAAGAATTACAAATGGTCAAGTTCAGAAAATTTATCTTTATATATCTTCTATCTATAACTATATTTTAGCAATGTGATATTTTGAAAGGGAGGAAATTTAGTTTAGAGTTCTTTTATAAATTATTATAATTGGCAAAGTTCAGAAAAATTTATAAAAATTTAACCATGGCTGCTACTTTGTAGATTTTAAATTGGTTTTTATAAAGATGCGGCATCATGGTTCTTTCGAGCCTAATATATCTCAACCTAACTTAACCTAACCTTAACTAACCTGGCATATTCTAGAGTATGTTAGGTTTGGTTTGCTAGGTAAGGTTAGGATGTTATTTAGTAAGCTGTATTATTTAGCCACATTGAAGAATGTCCCTATATAATTCATAGTTTACTAAATGAAACGACTAAATCTATTTGATCTATTAACTCTAAGATGGAAACCAGTATCTAAAACGCTTCTTAATTACACCTAGCATTGTTCACAATTATATATTTAGGCTGTTTCACCTATGCATAACATCGAAAATTTATTTGTTTAGAATACTCGAATAATATTATATTATTCTAAATAACAATAAAGAGAAAATTCCAAATCCAAATGTTAAAAAAATGTGGTAGAATATTGTTTGGATATAAACGTTAAAAATTTAAACCCAGTAAATAAAGCAATACCTTTCTGCATAAAATCGCAAAGAATATCTAGTTGTTTGAATAAATGCCTAAGGCAATGGCAGTAGTCTTACAACCTATGACTTCCATTTAATCTAAGTGCTTATTCAGAGAGAGAAATTGTTTAATGTTCAGAGTTCTTTTATTTACTTAGGCTAAACTTTGTATTTGGACCAAAAGTGAGACTGGAGGACAATAAAGGTTTTTAAATTGTATGATAATTTTTACAAAACTACACACACGTCTCTCTTTTCCAAGTATACTTGTCTACATTTAAATATACGGAAGTATGCAAAATTCATTAATAAAACTAATAACAAGTATAAAATGATTAATCCTTTTTTATGGTACTCTTCGAGGCCATAGGTTTTCAAAGTGAGAATGAATACAGCAAATATTACAGAGGAAGCAGAGAGAAGACTTGCAGACATGAGCTTTGAAAGAAAGATGAATATTAAACGTCCCACCCAGATTTTTTTTAATGTGGGAAAGAAAAATATCTATACATCGAGCAAATTCGCAAGTGGTATTTACCAGTACCACGTCAGTTAGGACATGATTAAATTTCAGAAAGCTGTTCAAGAGCATTTTAGTAAGGATTTCTTAAAGAGATAAAAGCTTTTTAAGCGTCTCAGTATATCAGTTTGGTAACATTGAGAAATAGACGCGTTTTATCAGCGTGAAAATAAAATGAAATGGGTAACACATGAGAATACCAAGGGAAAGTAGATAGAAAAAAGAAGAGTAATAAGGACCGAGCCTTGTGCAACACAAAAACACATCTCTGCTTGCCTAAAGATATTACTTCTAATATGAATAATATGACTGTTATATGATTTGGTAGGAACCGAACAGGTCAAGGGCTCTACTGTAAAATTCCAAGAATTCATGAAAACGATGAAAGATAAAAGTGTGAAAGAGAGTATCCAAATGCTGCCAAAAAATCAAGAAGTACTAGAATTGAAACCATAACAGTATTAGTCTCCTCTGGACAATGGTAGTCAGTCACATTTAGAAGAGCGGATTCAGTGTTGTAGTCAGTCTTAAAGCCGTACTGGATGAGCTCTATATTGTAACAATAGGACATTTCCTCAAGAATTTGGGCTGACAGAGGTCTTTAAAGAAATTGATACATAACTTTGGGGTGAGCTGCTCAGGACCTTTGGGTCCATGCTGTGTTTCTTTAGAAGTTGGCAAGTAGCAACCTTATTGTACTCGGAGGATACGACACCAGATGAAATGAAAGTATTAAATTTAACAAGGAGGTGAGGGGAAAACAGGGATGATTTTATCACAGAGACTTGAATAGAATGATTCAACTGAAAAATAGATTTGTTTTGAAGATAAATGGAGAAGACAAAGAGACACCACATCGGTGGAAACGATGACGACACAAATTAGCTTTAAGTTATAAAATGTCTGCTTTTATTTTTCAGATTCATTAATTGCCACAAAAATCAGTTAGGTGTGTTTCGCGAAACCAAAATTGGTAACTCGTTTGTTCAACTAATCTTAAAAACAATGAAAGAAAGAAAAAAAACCTTCCATTTCTGCTTTCCCTAATCGCAAACTCAATTTCTACAGTTTACCTCAAATTTTGTGGTCCGTTGAAGCTATCGTCAGTCGGCATAAATGGATCATTAAGTATGCCAACATTATAGTACTAGTTACATTCAATAGGCCATATTAATAAGGGCATAAAGTTACAAGTATCGGTAGTATAGTATGATTTGTAGTATGAGGTTTCGTAGGGATATTTTATTGAATGCTACTATTATCAATATCGCCTACCATTAATGTTCTATGAACACAAGTCATACCTGATATTTGAAAATTTTAGCCCGATGACTTTTGATTTTAGCAGTAACGCAAATGGGAGAGGATGGGGAGCACTTAGTGCATCTATATAGGCCGAGGATTGCTCAAAGATGCTGTGAAAAATAAAGGTGAAAGGGCTTGGGATCATATTACTTCCTCAGGCTACACTGAGATGATGCAACTCAATTTCAAGTCAAGACACATATTCAGTTTTAGGGTTGCTAAGAATCAATCCCCAGAGTAATCCGTTGGGACAGAGGGTCGTGAAATCGTTAACTCATTTGTTTAGCGAATCACAAAATCAGCGGAAGGCAGACGTTATATTCAATTGAAAACAGCCTCATACTCTCTTTAAAATATAAACATGACATAGTAATGAATTAGGATTTTGCATACACCGAGACATAGCACATAACAGAAATTATAACAATTCCGGATAGAATAATCAAACTAATAATTAAAATATTATTATATACGTATTCTCTGCAAGTACTCAAAGCCTACGCACCTAAAACCTCTTACTCAGATAGGAAAGTTGAGGGCTTCTACAGCGCGCTGATGAATGTACATGCACGAGGAAATCATCAATCCAAGATTATTATTTGTGACTTGAGTTCAAAGATGGAGACCGAAAGGCACAAGTCCACTGGTAGAAAATTTAGAACTAAACGAAGGAAAGGACTGTGCAAATAGAATAGTTGAATTTACAGAAAATGTGAACCTTGACAATTTGAACTTTGTTTTCCAAGCTGAATGAAAGTGGATATATCGATTACATATGCCTCAACAGGAAAATTTTCATTAAGAATATTTCCGTTATCATCTTTTCAACTTGGGTAGCGACAATAGATTAAGCAGGATGAAGACATGATAGAACTAAATAAAATAGACAGGAAATCGTGTGTTTAAGTAAACAAATAAAGTGACACCACTTGACACCAAAAATAAAATTTACACTTTCCAATAACCCTAGCAAACAAGTTTAATGAACTAATGACCTAATATAAATACATAAAAACTGCAGCAAACGTGAAATGTTGTAGCATAACAATAAGGCGATGTCATCTAACGCAAAAATAAAGGGTGGCTACGAAAATAAGTTTAGTTAAGGCAAAACATGAGACGAGATTGAACAATTAGAGAAAAAGTCAATTACAGTGGTCCTTCGGTATACGTCCGCTTCGGAATAAGTCCAACTTGGTATATGTCCTGTTTAAACGCGAAAATATTTACTTGTAATACGACATTTGTTTGGAATACGACTCAGCTGCTAGAACCTGTACGAGTCAAAATGAGTCACAACACCGCGCGCTAACCTCTCTCGACATAAAGCCCCGACTGCCGAGAGCGTCAGTACGCCAGTCGTTACCATTCACTGAACAACCCGCGTTATAACTTTGTGAACCTTCACGTGATTTTATGTTTTTTCATGAATTCTTTTAGGGAATTCATTAACCATGAGTTCCAATAAAGTTAATGAGAAGAACAAAGCAACGAAGAAAATTATTGTTAGTATCACCATGGATGTGAAAAAATAAATTGTTGAAAAGTATAAAGGTGGCATGCGTATCCGTGACTTAGCTGATGCATACATACGCTATGTTGAGAACGATGGTATCTACGATTGTGAAAACCAAAGACATTATTAAATCGGCTAACGTTGCGAATTGGGTGAAATCAATTAACAAACAAAGATCAGGGACATTATAGTATGTTGAAAAATTTCTTTTGATCTGGATGACAGAAAAACAGTGTGCTGGCGATAGCGTATCGGAGGCAATGATTTGAGAAAAGGCAAAACTGATCCATGCCGATCTTTTGAAAAACAAGGCAGGAACGAGCCAAGAAAGGGAAGTGTTTAAAGGAGTGGAGAGACAGCCAGTACTGTTAAAAATGCTGAAAATGATTTTGTTGCAGAGTTTGGCTTATTTGTGGAGGCTGAGGGTTATATTCCCTAACAAGTTTTTAACTGCGACGAAATAGACCTGTTTTAGAAGAAAATGCCTAGCATTATCTATATTACACAAGAGAAGAAGGAATTGCCAGGGCACAAGCCAATGAAACAAAGGCTAACTTTCTTGTTCTGTGGCAATTCAAGTGGGGATTGCAAACTGAAGCATCTAATGATCTACCACTCTAAAATTCCGAGGGCCTTTAAAAAATATAACGTCCAGAAATCCTAGTTACCTATGCTCTGGAGGTCCAACAGCAAGGCTTGGGTAACCAGAGAAAATTTCAGCGAGTAGTTTAAAGTTGTGTTTGGGCCAAGTTTAAAAAGTCATTTAGAGGAGAGAAACCTGCCTCTAAAGGGCCTCTCCATAATGTTTGAGCTCTCCGTAAAAGCTTGCAAGACTATGGGCTGCTGGAGTTAGACTTAATCACTTTAAAGTTCCAACCCCTTAACACGACTCCTCTCATCCAACCCATGGACCAGCAGGTCATTAGTAATTTCAAGAAACTCTACCTTAAATCACTATTTCAAAGGTGCTTTGAAGTGACCTCTGACACATAGTTAACCATGAGAGGGTTTTGGAAAGATCACTTTACTATCGTCCTTTGCATAACTCCCATTCACAAAGCCTGGTAGGAAGTTTCCTGCGAACAATAAACTTTGCTTGGAGGAATTTGTGGCCAAAAATAATGACCGAAAAGGGCTTGGAGGCTATGTTTATATGTAGTGGATGATATTGGTTTTATCAGCAGGTCTGTAGGAATGCGAAGATGTATAAGAGAAAAACTTCCTTCCAAAGGGAGAATATAGATAGCCCATTAAATTACCAAGTCCAAACGGATTTGGCCGTAGCGTGACGGCAGAGTGGTGGCCTCTGGATTTTTTTAGACCCGCGATCAATCCTCAAGACCACAATTTTTACGAAGAAAATTCTCGAAGAAAACGGAGACCACGAAAAACGCTTTAAGGAAAACTCAATAAGACTCAAGATAAATGGATCGCCTCCAGAAGAAAACGTAACTTAAGGAAAATTACTTCAAGGGCTAACTCATCTCAACGCACCAAGAATTAAGAAGAAATCATCACGTCTTTAAGAATCAAGAAGAAATCATCTCATCATCAAGAATTTGGAAGGAATGATCACATCAAGATAAATGCAAGTTACTAACCCAGCCATCTTAAGAAGAAGGAATCTCAGCCTATAAGAATATGCAGTCAGATTACTGGAAGAAATGTTTCAAGGGGCATCTTCAGTCTAGAAATAATACATAGATACGAATATACATAGAAAATCAACAAGATGAATGAGATTCGATAAATAAGAAAAGTTATAAGAAGACCCCCATCCCCCCCTCCGCATAACTGATGACCCTCAAAAGGCCGAACAATCTTCTGATCTTCGTTACAACTGCACCTGCTCTCCTACTAGAGATTAGGACAAGGTGATGCAGGAAACTTCAGGAGATCTGGGAAGGAGATGCTATATTACTCATTGATTAAAGAGACTTCGCCACGCTCTCCTCAATCCCATTGAATCAACTCCACTCATCCTGCAAACTCGGAGGTCGTAGGAGGAAGAGCTACTAGTAATCCTCGATTAAGAAATCCAATACTAGTCTCCACCCAATCCTCAAATTCGCTCCGCGTTCTAGAAAGGGACCGGTGTAGGGTTGCGAAGATGTATAAGAGAAAACTTCCTTCCAAAGCGAGAATATAAATAGCCCATTAAATTACCAAGTCAAAACGGACTTGGCTGTAGCGTGACGGCAGAGTGCTGGTCTCTGGATTCAAAGACCCGAGATCGATCCTACAGTCCGCAATTTTTACGCAGAAGATCCCAGAAGAAAACGGAAAATGCCTTATGGACAACTCAAGAAATCGACTCAAGAGAAAACCGGTGTCAGGTAAAACGGAAAGAAAACGACTTCAAGGGCTAACTCGTCTCAAGAAATCATCACGTCATCATGAAGCAGAAGAAGTCATCACCTCATCAGAATTGGAAGGAATCATCACATCGTAGTTAAAAGGAAGATACATCAAGAAAAAGAAGATCAAGAATTAACCCAGCCAACCCAACTTGAAGAAGAAAGAATCTCAGCCTACAAGAATACTAAGAGTCAGATAACGGAAGGCAAAATGTTTGAAGGGGCATCTTCAGTCAAGAAGTAAGAAATAGATTCGAATATAGAAATCTCAAGGTAAAGCATGATATAGATAGATAAGAAAAGATATAAAAAATATGGCCTCCCCCCGTAGGTCCATAAATCCGGATGTGATTGATGGTGATGTGGATGAGTTAGTGGAGAGGCACAGGGAAGAGCTTACCACTACTAAAGAGCTGCAGAAACTGTAGAATGAGTTGCACAAGACTAAGATGGATACAGTGACTTCAGGCTCAGAGTAGGAGGAGACAGAGGAAACCCCTACTTCATTAATCAATGTAATCTTTAAAGTTAAAGTTTGCTGGTTTTAGTCCTCATATCAAGCTATGTAGCTTCTCAAGCGGACGTCATCCAGGTCAAGCCCAACTCTACACCGTGATACTCGGTCACAGGGTAACCTCTCTTAGTAAATAGTATCAGCTTAAAAAGAATCCGACGTAGATTCGAACTGCCCACCCAGTGAGTGCTGGGCACGCACGCTAACCACTAAGCTAGTCGTTCTTTGCCAAATGGATGGATGTCAAAAATTTTGCAGAGAAGTACCACCCCAATAAAGCCCAAACAAGCCGTAATGGCATTGTCTGGAATGACCAGACACTGTCACATGTCCGAAACATCCTAAGCAGAAGGCAGAAGCAAAGTTCTTTGGGCAGATTTTTAGTTAAAGTCAACCCTGGTGACTCTCAATCAGGTCCAACTAGGGGAAAGAGACAGAAAAGAAAAAGAGAAAAAACACTAGAATTTCAAATTTCTGAAGTTATATTGGAACCGGACTCCTTCCAAACAATAAAATCTCCTCTTCCTCCCTTCCCAGCACCATCCTATTAGGCGCTCGACTCTTCTCAGTAAGATAAAGTGAGGTTGAACTTTCATTTATTTAATCGAATTGCTCTTGTATTTATGTATTTTATTATTCAGCAGTGTTTAAATTATTTTATATAACCCCAGCAATGTATATTATGCCAACAAGAATAGGATATTTTTTTTAATGGGAATAATTTGTTTGGTATAAATTCAAGGATCTGGAAAGGATTAAGGACGTATACCGAGGAACCACTGTATACTAAACTTATTGTGAGGGAACCCCACGTGGGATCTCTGGCGCAGAACGGAACTTCCATGCACTGTAGAAGACCCGGTTAGGCCTAAATTGGTAAGCCTACCCTCCCCCCCTCCACAAACGGTAGCCTCGAACCGTGTCCACCACGATTCACTTTTACACGGGCAGAATAGCCTTTGCAAGAAGATTCGAGGCCATTCGAGATTAGAGCTGTTTCCCGCTTACCCCTCCCTCCCCCCAACCCCTGGGAGAGCCACGGACATAAATAGCGCTCGACTCCCATAAAGAGACACAGAGTTGAGAAGTCTCGCCCAGACCCCAGAAGATTTCCCCTAGTTCCAAGTCAGGTGCTAACAACAAAGCAAAGTGACAGCTGAACTATTTTGTGTATTTGGAATTAGCCCCAGCTAGTGAGGTAATTCCACTTAACGATCGCCACCGAGTGATTTTTTCGACTTCTCTCATCAACTCCTGTCGGCCCCCCTCATTTTGGGTGGCTGAAATACTCTTCCCTGGACCGGAAGTTACCCCCCCCCCCCTGTTTTTGAAGAACCGTCATCACTTTAACCTCCCGCTCAGAAGTTCCGAGCGGCCTCACCTCACGTGCAGAAGACATCCGTAAGCCAACCCCTCTTTCCCTTTCAGTAACTCAATTGAGTTAATTCCTCCCCCTACCAATTTGAATAGTCTCCTCCTGCAATACTTTAAGTTCTAACTTCTTAGTCTGATTTATAACTACAATTACCCCCTTCGTTTACCGATGTGATTTTGTCCGTTTATTCTCTGAGGTAATTTTACCCATCAATTCTCTCATTATTTTTATGTAAATAAAATTATATTTAAATAACCTTGAACTTTGCCATTGCCCATTTGTTACCTGACCTCGTTGCACTCTTATCTCAAAATTCAGCCCGTCTAAACTAGCGGTGTTCCGTCCCTTCGTCGGTTCACCTGTAAGTTATCGGTCCCCCTCCCCTCCATAGAAATAATATGGTATTGATGTAATATAATGTCATACCACGACACTTATCGAATTTTTTAAAAAGATCTTATGGTATAACAGAGAAAATATGAATAAAAAGAACTTAAAAAATGAAACAATCACTAAAAATGAAACAATAGGTAATATTTGACAGGCAGCAAATTACAACTCATAAGGATAAAAAGCGCAATAAAATTTCAGAAAAATCTAATAGAAAAAGTTTATGAATTTTATTTAGTACTAGAGGGCCGGTTTTTATTTCCGATTATGCTATATAGCATTATATTTCCAGATAATTTAACAAAATCAAATAAAGATTAGACCACAAATGAGAACATAAAAAAAGAATGTTGGGTTCAACTCTTTGGCCTTATATGTAGAATTGAAGGAATGCAAAGAAAAACTTTGGCATTATAAATAAGCAAATGATTTATAAAGAAACCAGGCAATGGCTTCGCTACTAAGATTGAAATTTAAAATCTAATAAAAAGCAGCCATGGTCAAATATTTATAAATTTTCTGAACTTCACCTATTATAATAATTTTAAAAAGGAACTCTCAACTAAATTTTCCCCCATTTCAAAATATAACGTTAATAAAATATAGTTATAGAAGAAGATATATAAAAATAAATTTTCTGATCTTCAAAATCGGAATTCTTTGGGTTTTTAAAAATTCACAAATTTCGATACTTACGGCCGTATGCTAAGAAAAATGTGAAATGCATATTTATCAGATTTAGTGTAGCTTCAAAATTATTTATAAATTTATTACATGCAAAAGGCTAAAATCTAAAATACTTGAAAAAAAATAAGTTTTTTGCTCAAATGTGCATTTCACATTTGTTTTAGCATACTGCCGATATATTTATTTCTGAACTTCACCATTTTGTTATTTGATATTATATTAGGTTGATGAATAAGTTCTTGCGTTTTTTTAATGTTGTGTTGATTTAAGTTTTGTTGATGTGATTTGTGCACATATTAAAAAACAATAATAAATAATGAGAGCAAAATTTGCAAAGGTTAGGCTACAACTTTTAACAGCGTAGACTATTAGGCTTTTGCTTAGGCTACGTCTTGAAGTTGAGTAATAAGTCATTGCGGTTTATTTAAAAGTTGTGTTAATTTAATTTTGTCCTGTACCCTCAAAATGGAATGTCAAGTTGAAAGAAAGGCGCATTTTGGACACTTTTTGTTATTCATTTTCAATCGAGACGGGAACAATGCAAACGCAGCCAAAGCTCGTCGCGATATTTGTGTTGTGTACGGAGAAAATGCTTTATCAGAAAGGACAACTCAATGGTGGTTTTCACGTTTCAAAAACGGTTATTTCAATCTTATAAGACGAAGAACGTTCTGGTCGCCCCATTAAGTTGGATGAAGATTGATTGAACGACCTTCTTCATGAAAATCCTCGTCAATCGACTAGAAAATTGGCTGTACAATTGGCGTGTGATCAGAAAACTGTAGTGAATCACCTTCATTCGATGGGGAAAGTTCAAAATTCGGTGCATAGGTTCCGCACGCTTTGAGCAAAAGCAACAAACCTCAACGCTCCACGATTGCCGCAGGTTTGCATGCTCGTCACAAGGCTACTCGTGGATATAAGGACAGATTTCTTTACCGCATCATCACTGGCGACGAAAAGTGGTGTATTTATGTCAACATGAACCATCGAAAACAATGGCTTAGCCCCAATAAAAAACCACTTCCGCGACTAAAGCAAGGACTTCATCCACGAAAGACGATGCTGTGTGTGTGGTGGGATTGTGAAGGCATCATTCTTTATGGGCTCCTTGCGAACAACGAGATTTTCGATGCAGAACTCTACGTTCAACAAATGTATCGATTCGCCGAAGCTATTCGTGAAATGCGACCTCATCGACATTATGGAGTCCTTCTGCAACACGACAATTCTCGTCTTCACATTGCCAAAAATGACAAAAGACGCCATCCAAACGCTTAATTGGGAACTCCTGCTGCATCCTCCATATTCGTCAGACTTGGTTCCATCGGATTTCCATCTGTTCCGATCGCTCTCCAACAATTTGCGCGGCAATTCGTTCAATACTAATGTGGAATTAAGAACCTGGTTAGACGAATTCTTCGAGTCAAAATCCAGAGATTTTTATTGCAGAGGCATCGAAAAACTAGTTGAACGTTGGGAAGAAGTCGTAAATAACAACGGAGAATACATTATTGATTAAATTGCATATTGTTATGAATTAAAAATGAAATTTTTCTAAAATTATTAAAGGTAATGAATAAATTTGATAAAACCGCAAGAACCTATTCCTCAACCAATAAAAGAATTATTAGAAATAACTTTGATAAAAACATAAGTCATAACCAAACTAAGATGGAATTATTATTCAAATACTCAAAAAAGTCCCTTTCTTAAATTATAGAGTTAGTGAAGTGATCATATCATATAAAATAAGCCTAACCTATTGCGTTATATCTAAACTTAGCAAGGCCTAATCTCGTGTCTTTTTCCGCGCATGGTTTGCACTAATTACCTAAGATTATGACTTGCGTTGCATTCCTTTGCTTCTGAATTAAAAGAGTTGAAATCATGTATTTATAGATAAACTTGCGACTTTATAAAAGTAATTAAATTTATATTTGCCAGACATGAGAATAGAACACATAAGCATGCTGGAAATGAGTACAGCTTTGAATGGCATTTCTTTATAATTTTGGCAAATTTTACATATTTTATAGTTTCGGCAGCTTTTATATGGTTGTAGGGAAAACAAACTTTTAGGTATTATTTTATAATAATAAAATAATAATTAACACCGCTTATGCCTTAACTTTCCTTAGGTTTTTAACGAGTTAACGCTTAACTGTGCCCACCACTGCATGGAATAACATAAAAGTCTACATCATTTCTCTAACGCGGTTGAGAGCTGTAGTAAAACATAATAAAAGTTCTAAAATAGAAATTGGAAGGAGATAATGCTAAAAAAGAAAAAACGGCTGATGATGAAAGAAATAAATTGACATTTTTTGATATAGGAGACCCAGAAAATTCCATTGTAGAATAGGGGGGAGAGGAATTTGCACAATGACAGTAGTCCTGAGGCAAAATCTGTGCATGGAAAGTGGCTGATGTGAAATTTACCAGGGAGGATATTGCTCAGCAGTGTGACGAAACTGCTTGATTATTTATCGCTATTAACCAGCTAGACTACGCATGACACGCTGTATTATACATTTCTTAATGATAAGTTAATGCGGAGACACACAATAATGCCTAGTGACCAACAATATTAAAATTTATTCAAAACTCGCGATCAAATAAGGGGCAAATGTTTAAGGATTTCAAAACCCCATCTAAATTCAATACAAAGTCTGTTTCGTACACAAGATTCCACCCCTATACAATTTGGAATGGAAATAAATACACGCTTATGGGGAGGTTTTCTAATTATTTACTCGATAATTATTTTAATAATTTCTACAATAGAGTAAATATTGGTAATGCATTCAAGGAATTGCGAGTAAAAAAAAAAGAGAGAGAGTTTCGGGTCCAGAAATGAGATATTTAGTAAAATTACAAACGTGAACACAGTACTAAGATTTTTCTAAACTGAATAAATAATTATTATTTTGTCCCATCATCTTTGTTGCCAAGTACATCTATCAAACTTTTCTCATAGTTAGCAATCAACTTGTAATAGGTTTCACTCGGAATTTTACCTAATTCTTCATTGCAGTACACCCCAAACTTGTCCTTATTCTTTGGATTTCTTTCGTGGACGCGTTTTCCTAATTTCATTCACATATTTGTTGTGCGGTTCAGATCTGGGCTTTATAAAAGCCATAAAAACACTAAATTCGGGATCTTCTATGTATTTTTTTACTACAGAAACATCATAAGTCAAACACCAAGCGTGACTTAGCACCGGGCAAAATTTCTCAACTCGATCATCGTGCCCTACACCATATCAGACTACACGCTTGCCTCGTCTTTAACTCTTCTAGATATCCTTCAGAATTTTCAACTAGCAGTGGTACTAGATTCTATGGACGTAGAATCTCTATTCACAAATGTTTCCTTTGATGAAACCATCGAATTGATAACCAATGCCATTTACCATACTGAAGGCTCCAGACTCCTAAAGACCATTCCTAAAGACACATTGCGACAGCTCCTCCAAACATGCATAGAAGAAGCCTCGTTCTACGGTCCTGATGGGAAAATGTACGTGCAAATCGATGGCGTCGCGATGGGGTCACCCCTTGACGTCGTCTTTGCCAATTTTTACATGGGCTCAGTTGAGAACAAGATTTTCAAGAGCAATATAGCGCCAAGCCTCCCGCGCTATATCGATGACATAATTTTGATTTCGAATAACCTTGAACAAGTGAACGGCCTAGTTGAAACATTCAAAAACAACTCGTGTTTGAATTTCACCCACGAAACGGAAGATGAAGGATCCCTTTCCTTCCTTGATATCCTCATAAGTTATCAGAAGTCCAAATTTGTGACCTAAGTATACATTAAGACCACGAACTTGGGCTTCTGCTTAAACGGTTCTTCTGAGTGTCATGAACGTTACAAGAGATCAGTCATCAATGCCTTGGTTAACAGGCCAATTTCTCATTCATCCTCGTGGACGGCTGTTAATCACGAACTTAAGAGGGTTTCCCGAGTTCTCGTTAACAACGGCTACACACAAGAATCCATCAACGCCACCATGAAATAGGAAATAAACTTGGCTGTTGGCTCTGGCATCAGGTCTACTCCGAAGAAGAGTAATATTGACCTTTATTACAAGGCCAGTATGAACACCGACTACCGTGAAGACGAAAAGGCTCTCAAAGCCATTCTCCATCGTAATGTGACCCCAACCGACCCTAATACGGATATTAATCTAATTATATACTACAAGACCAAGAAAACAAGTAGTTGCATCATGAAGAACAGCTGTCTCCCTCCAACGAGCGAACTCCAGGAGACTAACGTCGTGTACGAATATTCGTGTACAGTCGGTGACTGCGAACACCGAAATTCAAAGTACATCGGCGTAACCTCCACAACCCTGTCAAGGCGGCTGACAGCTCACCTTTAAGATGGCGCGATTAAAAAATACGCCCACTCTCATGGCACTACTCTAACCCGTGTAAAACTGAATCAGGACATTAACATTTTTTTAAAAATTACGAATATAAGTCAAGGCTAATTTCCTTTTATTTTTTTGGGGCAATTTTCATTTTTATGGGAACCCGATGTGTCAATTTAATTATTGCATTGATTTTGTATTAACATTATTTTATTTCTCTTCATCTCTCCTTTGTTTCAATTTACTTCTCGTGTCTCGTCTAATCTCCCTCTTTAGACAATTGCTTTATCCGTTTATCGTTTTAACCCTTTTGGCTCTGTTCTTGACTCTTTCTTGCCTCTCGGTTTGACCTTTCTACCTGTTATAGGTAAATCTTAATGCAAACTTACCCATCCCTCTCCGCCTTCCTCATTGGTGATTTCTTGTCGTAGAGGTGGTCCTTGGTCTTTTACTAACTTATATATACCCTTATTATATTATTTTCTCTTGTAGTTATCCTTGAGAATGAACTGAATAAAGTTCGAAAGCACTTGGAAGCACCTTTTCATTTTTCCTGCGGGAGATTGCATTCATTGCGAACCTACTTTGCGAGTTATTCATTTCATATATATATATATATATATATATATATATATATATATATATATATATATATATATATATATATATATATCCATATGGAGCTCAGCCGTGAAGCCTGCATTTAATATTGAGGATAAATCCCAGAGACACGAGAAACGGATGCAGCATCTTTTAATTTTTCACTACGTTTTGAAAACTACAAGTTTTCATCTTCAGGCTAGAATAAGTTTACAAAGTTAATACATATGAAGAAAACTTGAAAGGGCCAACAAGACATTATTTTAAAGAGTGACCAATTATAAAATATCAGTAAAATGTATTATAAGTTAAAATTTTTAAATATGACTTGGCAACAGTTAGATTTGCTTTAAAACTGACTCAAAAAATTGCTAATACATAAGAAGCAAATCTAACTGTTGCCAAGTCATATTTAAAAATTTTAACTTATAGTACATTTTACTGATATTTTATAATTGGTCACTCTTTAAAATAATGTCTTGTTGGCATTTTCAAGTTTTCTTCATATGTATTAACTTTGTAAACTTATTCTAGCCTGAAGATGAAAACTTGTAGTTTTCGAAACGTAGTGAAAAATTAAAAGATGCTGCATCCGTTTCTCGTGGCTCTGGGATTTATCCTCAATATTATATATATATATATATATATATATATATATATATATATATATATATATATATATATATATATATATATATATATATACAAAGAAAGAGCAAATACAAGTTCTGCAGCTGATAACAACCACCCCAGGGCTTTCGCCATATTTATTTTCTGCCTTTCAAAACAATTTTGAAGACAGAAAGAAAGATGCAGAAACCTTGTATTGCAGACTATATAACAATACAGTACAAGAGAAAAGAGAAACTGGACGCGAATGAACAATGAGACAAGAAACAGGAGTTTTTTAGAGGTAAGAGAAAGGGACACTAGAAGAACATTAGAATCAAAGAGAGAAAAGGGAGGCACAATGAATACAATCCTTTACCGAGAAGACAGAAATAACGCCAGGGGAAAAAAGTTTCACTCACTCTCTCTCACTCTCTTTCTCTCTTTCACTCTCTGTTTCTCTTTCTATCTCTCTTTCTTTCTCTCTCTTGATCTCTCTTTCACTCTCTCTTTCCTTATCTTCCCCCTCTCTATCTCTCTCTTTCTTTATATTTCATTTCTCTCTCTCTCTATCTTACTTAATCTCTCTCTTTCTCTTTCGCTCTATCTCTCTATCTTTATCTTTCCCTCTGGCTCTCCCCTATCTTTTCCTCTCTCTCTCTCCCCGCCTCCCCTTTATCTCTTCCCTCCTCTCCCCTTATCTCTTTTTTCTCTCTTCTTCCCTCTCTCTTTTCTCACTCTTTCTCTCTACCTACATCTCTACATCAATCGATCAATCGAAGAAAGCCTAGTTCCAATAGAGTTCAAGCGTGCAAATGTTACGCCGATATTCAAAAAATGTGATAAATCTGAGCCTATTAATTTCCGTTTCATCAGCCTAACTTCTGTAATTCGAAAGCTCTTGGAATCTATAATTAGAGATAGATTGGTGAATCATCTTGCGGCTCATAAAGTAATCGCAGACACTCAGCATGGATTAAGACGTGGGTGTTCGTGCCTAACCAATTTACTCGATTTTTTTCATACTATGATTTGCATCACGATAAAACAAAAATGGCCGGATATAATTTACCTAGAGCTTAAAAAAACTTTTGATACATTTCCGCACGAAATACTATTGATGAATATTAGAGCGATTGGAGTGAGGGATGACATACTTAAATGGATTAAAAGCTGGCTCTTAAATCGTTAAATTCTGATTGATCTAACTTACATCAATTTGAAGTCGAAATATTGTTAGTTCTGGGTTATTTACTATATTTTACTATTATTTTAGTTACCCATAAAAGATCAAATTTACTGTTTTCTATCATCAATACATTTATGTAGTCAGAAAGATATTTGTCTAAAAAAAATATAAAAATGTATTAGAGAGACATGAGAAGTAGGAAACCTGTTTAAAATGACACTTAATTTAGTTTGGTCTAACTCCAAAATTGCAAGTAGCCAGTAATTATTACTCAGTGGAAGGCTATATTCCAGTAGTGTTGCCACTTTTGGTAACTGTTTATAGAGCATTTACATTTTATTTGAATGCTAGTAAAGGCTGTGGATCATTTTAGAACAACATATAATTATCTGGTAGAGATTATTTCTTAATCTAAGTGCCATCTTTTCATTTGCAGATATACCTACGATTAGTGTGACAATGGCGAAAATCAAGACAAGGTCCAAATCAAGTTCTCATCTGACTAATTTTGTTGGGACTAATTTTGCTGATGGTGTCTGAGTTACCAACAATAAGAGATATTTTGAGGTGCGACATCTACCTGAGGGAGCAAAGTGAAGATAACCGGAGAAATTATGAAGTGGACCAGCTGGTAAAAGACATGTATCAGGGCCTGATTAATCAATGTGAACCAAAGCTAATGCTATTTTCAAACCACCTGTTGTAAATCAAAATTTCACAATAATATCAAAGCTTAAAGAGGTGTGGAAGGAGGCAGTAAAGGTTTTTCTTGGTAAAGGAAAAATTGAAGTAAAAGAGAGGTTCATTGCAAAACTAGATAAGTTATTTGATATATTGATATGCAAATGTCAAATTTCCAGTTGTGTGGAAGTAGGTTGTAATGGCTGTGAGACTGAAGCCCAAATTAACTGCTGTTGTAGTAAAGAGAAAAAAATACCTACTAGGGAACTGGCCTTTATTAAAGGAAAAAAGGAGAAGGTTGGAAGTAAAGGTACCTTTCAAATTGGAGGTCCTGATATTCCAGAGCATAATAGACAATTAAGAGCTTTAGAAAGGAAAGAAAAAGAAAGGATAACAGAAAGAAAGAGAAAAAGTAAGGAGGAAAGCGCTGTTTTAGCAGGAAAAGCAGCAAGAAAAGAACTCGAACATTTTTTGGCAGAACGTGAAGATCTGGAGGCAGAAAATTCTGATGGTGACAACAGTTTGGGTGATGAAGTAACTTTCGAAGCTGTCCAAGAGCCGGAATCTTCCACCAGGAATAGAAAGAATTATGATCAAATTCCAAATATTGCTCTTGCTAGCACAAGGTATGGTGTCGGATTGAGATCAACTGAAGCTATAGCAACAGCAGCTTTAATAGATGCTGAATTCATTACTGAGGAAGATACAAGTAAAGTAATTGATAAGAATAAATTAAGAGAGCACATGAAAAGCTAATGACAGTTATTGAACATGAGTTTGAGGAAAACTTAAGGAGGGATGGAGGAATTTCTTGTGTTCTCTTTGATGGACGAATTGATTTACAAATTTTATGATGGAGGCAGAGGGAAGTGAAAAATTGTTTCCAGCAAAAACAAAAGAAGAGCATTACACTGTCATCAGTGAGCCTGAGAGAAATTACATCTTCAACTTTGCCCTAGAAAAGGCTACAAAAGAAGAATGACATGCAGAGAAGATCGCTAAGGCTATGTTTGGATGGCTGAGGAAAAGGGGTTTGGATAAAAGCTTAATGGCCATTGGAGGAGACTCCACGAATGTAAACACAGGTGTAAATGCTGGAGTAATACGAAAAATGGAGCTCCATTTGGGCAGAAAGCTTGTTTGGTTGGTCTGTAACCTGCACACTGGGGAACTCCCTCTCCGTCATCTAATTATCAACCTAGATGGCCCAACATTATCTTACAACAGATATTCCGGACCAATAGGAAAGTTCCTTGACTATGTTACAGACTTGGATATCATCCCAAATTTTACTCAAATATCTTTAGGTCCTCCTCTTACCAAGGTACCTCAGGAAGTGGTGCAAGTTCTTTACATTGATTAACACTACGGCTATAGAATTGTATCGGCAATCAGAGATGGAGTGCTTCCTACAGGGCTTTCTCTATTGGAAATAGGAACAGTAAACCACAGTCGCTGGCTGACCACATCTAACAGACTTCTTCGGCTCCGGGTGTCAAAGCATGATTGTTGAGTTCATCATTGGTGCATATTATCCATGCTGGTTTAACGTTAAGATTAAGCACTCTTGGACCGAGGGACCTAGGCACATTCTTTATCAACTTCACTGCCTTAATCTCAGAGGAAGGAGGTGTTGGATATTGGTTTGCCAACTGTTAAGAGATCAGCTTGGTATGCATAGAGTGAAGCCATCCTCGAAACCCTCCTATGCTCTAAAGATCAGTCGAAGAGAACTGAAGGGGTGAAAAGAATCCAGACCATCAGGGGAGAAGGGGACCCAGATACTCAACTGGGAGACTCCTTTGTAATGCTTAGAAGGACACCAGACATCAGTTGTGATGCTACCAGGTTTGGAGATCTGATCAATTGGTCAGAAGATGTCTCTGAGCAACCTCTCACTTGCTCTTTAAGTACTTCTGAATTAAAAAACTTCATTGACTCTCTTATGAAAATACCTGACTGGCCTTGTCACACAAAGAGCATTGAGAGGGTTGTAAGAATTTGTGATTGAGATTTTTTCCAAGTATTTCTCACATGAAAAGAGGGATGGAGGAATCAGGGCACAAGAGACAAGTAGACGTCTAATGTCCAGGAATGAGTCAAAGCAAAATTTGTGTGCCCTGGTGAAGTTTAACTTTTGAATATGACCTAAAGTGACCCATGCTGCTATATATGGAGCTTTGCATACACATTTCTCACTCAATAAACATGTAAATTTGAATTTACTTTGTGGTGTTTGTGTGTACTTGGATTAAATATAAATAGGTTACATAAGCTCGTGACGTAAGGAAAAATTGACTTTTATTTAAATGGAAATTGATGTAGGTAAGAGCAATTGTATGACAAAATAAAGTTCTTTTTTCAAAATCTACATCAGAAAATCTATCATTTAATCACCCCTCATTAAAGGATTTAATAAAAATATATAGTTTCCCCAAATTATGACCCACCCTACTACTATAGCTCAAAATTACTTTCCCTCTAAGATCACGCAAACGTGGAATAGCCTTCCCACCATGTAGTAGAAAGCACGTCAGTTAATATATTCCTACGCTGACTTGAGTACTTCAATAGTGTAAATATAACTTACTAGGAGCATAGATGAAAACGTCATACTTAATAAGAAGATGAGGAAATAAAATTAAATGATGAATAAAAAGATGCCGGCAACGTCCCCCTGCATGGCATGGAGTGAATATGAATTCCTTTTTTCCTTTTTCTGTCTGTCCTATGCGTATATTATTTTCATCACTAGAAGGCGAAGCCTGCGGGGAAAAAGAGTACTGTCCTATCACCCCCCCCCCCCCACGTCCGGTTCGGAGGAGCGTTCAAGGGGTACACATGTATATAAGTCGGTACCTTAGAATTGAAATAGTTAAAAACAGCATGTTAAGAAGATAGCGTGATACCCTAACATTAGATAGTGGTAGTTTAACACCGTTGGTAAGCAGACTGGCCTTGAGCGGACCTTATGTAAGTTTTTTGTTGGTCCTTGTTTCTGTAATTCTCTCTTTCTAACTCTTTCTTTCTCTCCCTCTCTCATTCTCTATCTCTTTGTATTTTTCTTTATAATAAATTGCCTTCCAGCCTTATATCTAACAAAAACAGTTTTCTTCAGCAAAACATTGAATAAAAAAACACTTGAAAACATCTAATCCTGATCTCATCCAACGCTCCAGACCAATTGCTCTATCCCTTCCCCCTATGTATAGGTTGCCGAAGAGCCACAAGCCTGGAACCCCTCTTTGGCTCATTTTATCATAGGCCTATAAAATTTTAAAATGGCGAGCCATTATTCTCTCAGACGCCGTTGGATTAACCTTATCTTCACAAATAGTCCATTCATCAGATTTCATTGAGAAGTTTGGAAAATTTGAAATCAAAGGTAGAAGCTTTGTTAGCTTTAATGTAGATATACATTTCCCCGATGTACCCATTAATGAAGCCCAGGCGTGGATTCAGAGGTGTGCTGAGGGGGCTGAAGACCCCCAAATTTGTTCTTTTATTAGCCCATAGCAAAAAGCGAAGTGGCCTCATTCAGCGTCCCCCACAATGACACGATTCAGTCATTGTGTTGATCGAATTCCTACCGGTTATTGCCCTCTTTCTGTGGGACTCCTGTTGATTGCAATCAGAGAGCAGCACTTTCTGATTAGCCTCGTCGTCGCTGAGTAGGTTCTAGCTCCCATTTACGAGTCAAGCCGATCCCTAAAGGTGTCTTACAGTCGATCTCCTATCAGTATACGCTACGATCGCGGAAGTGGAGACATATCTCAACAAGACCGGAAAGGTGTACTGACCAGCTTCAACGAAGTCTTCAAGAAGGCAGAGGAACTCCTCCAGAAGATCGGCTTGTCTCAAGACACCATTTCCTTGACTCTAGTTTGTAGGCGGCTAACGCAGTGAGCGAGTTACTGTTATTTATTATCAATGATGTGTAAGATAAATATTATTAATGATCAATGTCCTTTTCTCAAACTACTCAAAGGGAGGAATTCAGGTTAACGTTCCCCATTTTTTTTATCCTGGACCCGCTACTAATAAAGCCCTTGGGGCTATATACACTGTATTGAAAAATCCAAGATTACCCCCCCCCCCCATTACTCCAAATTAAAATTGTTATCTTTGTGTTACGAAAATGCTTTCAATAGTGACTTGGACTTCTTCCGTCAAAGACATAGCCTTAGCATTGGGAATCCCTTATCGCCTATTCTTTCGAATCTTTATAGGGAACATTTCAAAGTGTCTCTACCCCCCTTTGTTATTCCATTTTCAATTTTTTTTAGGCTAAAGGTATGCTAATGACGCCATATCGGTGCGGCCCGTACATTCCACCATAAATTTGAAAGTTGAATGGGAAGATAGTAATTAATTGTTTATCTCGTTTTACCTCAAAATTGTAAAAGGTAATGAGCGATCTACACCGAAATATCACCAATTCCAATTCTTATATTCATTTTTATTCATGCCATGGTGATAAGTTCAAAAGAGCCATTGCATTATTTATGTTTTTCAGAGCTTTGATGATATGCAATCCATGTTTTTTGTGCTATGATATTACATTCACTACCTGTATATTTATAGAATTAAAATATCCCCTTCATATCATTAAATAAAACTTATGCAAAGCCAGATCAAACTTTTATTTCCCCAAAAGAAAGAATACTGATTTTAAGAAATTGTTTATCCCGTCCATTTTCTTCATTAATGAAAGAATTCAATAGTATCCTTTCCCCCAACAGCACCACATTTTAAATACCCTACGACCATTAAAAACTCGTTCACAACAACCAAACTGACCAAAGAAACTAATAAATCAGGCGTCTACTTACTCCCTTGCAAACGCATTAACTGCCGCTTATTTTATATTTATGGGACTGAGAGGACTCTAGAAACTAGGATTTACGAGCACAGAGGCGATGTCAGACGCACAGGAGCGGCTTCTAGTGATTTCAAACATACCAAAAATTTTAACCATCCAATAGATTTTCCTCAGGCCAAAATAGTTTACCCGTGCAAGATTATCGCAAATCCTGAATTTTAATCTCTCGGATGGTCAATATAAATGTAGCCCTAAAACCAAATAGTTAATCGTGTAAGATATCCTTAATGAACTCAAATTCATCCCCCTGATTAGGAATTTAAATTTGATAGCTTGTTTCAATACACACAGACACACACACACACACACACACATATATATATATATATATATATATATATATATATATATATATATATATATATATATATATATATATATATAATTTCACCAGGAATGAGAGTACATAGAATGCGGAGAAACTCATCTTCATTTATTGGGTATAAACAACGTTTCGAGCTGTCCGCTCATCTTCGGGTTCTATGATATAAAAGAATACATAATTTACAATGAATTATAATATTAAAAAATTTGTCTAGAAATTAGAATATTAAGAGTGTTAACAAATATATACAAAAAGAGACTTTTTTCCTATAATGCATAACCTAAGGAAAGACATAATTTATAATGAGTTAGGATATTACAAATCCTAGAGGAATACCAGGGAGAACCATCAAAACACTCACCATCGTTAGGCTGACTCCAGAGAGAAGTGGGGAGGGGGGATGGAAGTGGATATAGGTAAGATTGTATTGGTAGTAGAGTTATGTCATAAGTAGGGAAGCAGCAGACGAGTCACAATTAAGACTAGGGGCACGGGATTTAATATAAAAGGACTCTAGTATTCTTAAGCTTTGTTCATTGTTATCTTGATCTATCATTGTAAAATTATCTAAAGTTATATCCGCGTTGAATTTGATTGCATGTGCTCTGATAGGGGATGGTTCTTTACGATTAAGTGTTTTTTCAGTACGGGCGCTGATGCCCATGTGTGACGAGAACCTTGCTCTCAGAGAGCGAATCGTGCTGCCTATGTCCTTGGAGACACCGAGGACAAGTGAATTCGTAAACAACACGACTGCGCATCCCTAGAGGAGGTTTGTCCTTTTGACTGAACCAACTACCAATATTGATTTTGTTAATAAATACTAATTTGAAATTTGTATGGTAAAAATAGCGTTTAAATAATTTAGAAAACTTTCTTCTGAATTCTCTATTAAGGGGGACATATAAAGTCGCGAAATACTTAGTAAATCTCCTTTCCTCCTTAGCACAAAACCACTATACCATAAAAAATAGTTATTTTTTGCTCAAGAAATTCTTCGACAAAAGTTTAACGCATCCAAATTTCTCGTAAGCTACGATGTGTCCTCGTTATTCACAAACATACCAGTTAACTAAACCATAGATATTATTTTAGAATCTGCATTTCAGAATTGCAACACTTTCCACAACTTTACAAGAGACAAATTTAAACAATTTTTACAAATGGTGTTTAAAGAAGGTATATTTTCGTTCGATGGGAAAATTTATCAACAGATAGATGGTGTAGCAATGGGTTCGCCCATTGCACCCATTGCTGCAGATATCTTTATGAAAGATTTTGAGAAGACCCTATTTCAAGCTTACCCTTCGTCACTCAAACCATTATTCTACAGAAGATCTGTAGACGACTACTGTGCAGTATTTCATAGCCAGGACCAGGCATACCAGTTTTTTAATTATCTTAATCCCATTCATCCTAACATTAAATGCACTATGGAAACTGAAAAAGAAAATTGTCTCCCATTTTTAGACCTTTTAAATAAAAAGTCAAATCAAGGTTTAACAACATCCATATATAGAAAACCTACTTCCAATAATATAGGTAAAAATTTCTATAGCTTTTACAACTTATCATACAAACTGAGCTCCATCAGGGCACTCATCTGTCGTGGCTTTCACCTGTCATCTTCATTCTCTCTAATGCATAAAGAATTTGAAGGCCTAAGATCCTATTTCAAGAATAATTGCTATCCCCTGTCTTCACTAAATACCCTTATTTGTAAATTTTTAAATTCCCAATATTTACCTCCCAATCCTTCCTTCGATGTTCCTAAAGACTCAAAATATTTTATTCTTCCCGAAATGGGTCCCCTTAATAGAGAATTCAGAAGAAAGTTTTCTAAATTATTTAAACGCTATTTTTACCATACAAATTTCAAATTAGTATTTATTAACAAACTCAATATTGGTAGTTGGTTCAGTGAAAAGGACAAACCTCCTCTAGGGATGCGCAGTTGTGTTGTTTACGAATTCACTTGTCCTCGGTGTCTCCAAGGACATAGGCAGCACGATTCGCTCTCTGAGAGCAAGGTTCTCGTCACACATGGGCATCAGCGCCCGTACTGAAAAAACACTTAATCGTAAAGAACCATCCCCTATCAGAGCACATGCAATCAAATGCAACGCGGATATAACTTTAGATAATTTTACAATGATAGATCAAGATAACAATGAACAAAGCTTAAGAATACTAGAGTCCCTTTATATTAAATCCCGTGCCCCTAGTCTTAATTGTGACTCTTCCGCTGCTCCCCTACTTATGACATAACTCTACTACCAATACAATGTTACCTATATCCACTTCAATCCCCCCTCCCCACTTATCTCTGGAGTCAGACCAACGATGGTGAGTGTTTTGATGGTTCTCCCTGGTATTCCTCTAGGATTTGTAATATCCTAACTCATTATAAATTATGTCTTTCCTTAGGTTATGCATTATAGGAAAAAAGTCTCTTTTTGTATATATTTGTCAACACTCTTAATATTCTAATTTCTAGACAAATTTTTTTAATATTATAATTCATTGTAAATTATGTATTCCTTTATATCATAGAACCCGAAGATGAGCGGACAGCTCGAAATGTTGTTTATACCCAATAAATGAAGATGAGTTTCTCCGCATTCTATGTACTCTCATTCCTGGTGAAATTATATATATATATATATATATATATATATATATATATATATATATATATATATATATATATATATATATATATATATATATATATATATATATATATATGTATATAAATATATATATATATATATATATATATATATATATATATATATATATATATATATATATATATATATTAGTTTGAGGAATAAGTTCTTGCGGGTTTTTTTAATGTTGTGTTGATTTAAGTTTTGTTGACGTGATTTGTGCACATATTAAGAAACGATAATAAATAATGAGAGCAAAATTTGCAACGGTGTCTTAACAGCGTAGACTATTAGGCTTTCGCTTATGCTACGTCTTGAATTTGATTAATAAGTCATTGCGGTTTATTTAAAAGTTGTGTTAATTCAATTTTATTTTGTACCCTCAAAATGGATTGTCAAGTTGGAAGAAAGTTGCATTTTCGACACTAGTTGTTATTGATTTTCAATCGAGACCTGAACAATGCAAACGCAGCCAAAGCTCGTAGCGATATTTGTGTTGTGTACGGAGAAAATTCTTTATCAGAAAGGACAGCTCAATGATGGTTTTCAAGTTTCAAAAACGGTTATTTCAATCTTAATGACGAAGAACGTTTTGGTCGCCCCATTAAGTTGGATGAAGATCGATTGAACGACCTTCTTTATGAAAATCCTCGTCAATCGACTAGAGAATTGGCTGTACAATTGGCGTGTGATCAGAAAACTGTAGTGAATCACCTTCATTCGATGGGGAAAGTTCAAAAACTCGGTGCATAGGTTCCGCACGCTTTGAGCGAAAGCAACAAACTTCAACGCTCTGCGATTGCCGCAGGTTTGCATGCTCGTCACCTGGCTACTCGTGGAAATAAGGACAGATTTCTTTACCACATCATCACTGGCGACGAAAAGTGGTGTGTTTATGTCAACATGAACCATCGAAAACAATGGCTTAGCCCTAATAAAAAACCACTTCCGCGATTAAAGCAAGGACTTCATCCACGAAAGACGATGATGTGTGTGGTGGTATTGTGAAGGCATCATTCATTATGAGCTTCTTGCGAACAACGAGATTGTCAATTCATAACTCTACGTTCAACTAATGTATCGATTCGCCGAAGCTATTCGTGAAAAGTGACCTCATTGACGTTATGGAGTCCTTCTGCAACACGACAATGCTCGTCCTCACATTGCCAATATGACAAAAGACGTCATCCAAACGTTCAATTGGGAAATCCTGCCGCATCCTCTATATTCTCCAGACTTGGCTCCATCGGATTTCCCTCTGTTCCGATCGTTCTCCAACAATTTGCGCGGCGATTCGTTCAATACTGATGTGGAATTGAACCTGGTTAGACCAATTCTTCGAGTCAAAATCCAGAGATTTTTATTGCAGAGGCATTGAAAAACTAGTTGAACGTTGGGAAGAAGTCGTAAATAACAACGTAAAATACATTATTGATTAAATTGCATATTGTTATCAATTAAAAATGAAGTTTTCCTAAAATTGTTAATGATAATGGATAAATTTGATAAAACTGCAAGAACTTATTCCTCAACCATTATATACGACTGAAGAGGGTATGGTAAACTTCATACCAAAATTAGTTTCGTAAATAAATTCTATGCTCCTCCTAAACAGAGGTTTCACTTTTTTATATATATATATATATATATATATATATATATATATATATATATATATATATATATATATATATATATATATATATATGGAGAGAGAGAGAGAGAGAGATAGATAGATAGATAGATAGGCTAAACGAAAGGACGTAGCGTGGAAAATCTATTTCATTTCTTCATAACAACGACGTTTCGGGGGCGAATTTCCCCATCTTCTGGTACTAGAAATTCCAAATTCGTGAAAGGACTAATATTTTAAGTCAAAATTTAAACATTCAGAGTATGGGTTTAATGGAAGATTCAGACCGTTAATATGGGAGGGGGGATGCAGAACTTTTTTTATGATAGAGAATTTAATTTGTAAAATTTAGCTATATAAATTTGAGTAAGCACTAGATGCACTAGATGCTGTTAAAGGAAGACTAGCGGGAAAGCGTAAGGAGAAAGGGAAGATGAGGAGGTTGGTTTATATTTTAAAGAAAAAGTAGTGGATGGGAAGAGGAATCGGAATTTAGAGGAGAAAAATATGGTAATACTTCAGTTTAGGGCGCCACGATAGGGGGCGCTGTTTCTGGGCTACAATTTGGGCCTTATGATGTCAGACGTCAAAAGGCGAAGCCCCTCATTTCGAAAGTAACTAAAAATGTTACGTTTTGGCAAAAATAGCCTAAAGTAGGCGACACTATCGTCTTTATTATTTCGATAAACGTGCAGAGCCGATCGCACGTTTATCAAAATAACAAAGACGATAGCGCCGCCTAATTTAGGCGATTGCCGCCAAAAATTAAAAAAATTTAGTTATTTTGGAAATAGATTCCAGCCGAAATCTATCGGGACCAAGTTGTTTTTGTGTTTCGTTCAGAGGCGCAGAAACGATTTGTTAAAAAAAAACGTGAGAACATTGATTGAAATCTCTGGGTCATCGCAGGGCGATCCTCTTCACGAGCCGTAACTCAAAATTAGTCAAAAAAGGTGAAACATATTGGAACATAGACGAAATATTATGCGGCCAAGACCGGGGAACAGCGGAGGCGAGCGCGTGACGCAGATGTTCAGGTTTACCATATCTCCACTTTTCACAATTAATAATTGAGCGGCGTTTCTTTTAAATGAGACTACGATCTATAGAAAAGTCTATTAAATTGACCGAGGAATTAACAGAAGTCGTATTGAAGTCGAACTAACGGTATTTACAGGTATCGCGCTCTTTTAACTGCTTGGTTTCAGGATTGCCAATGTTTGAAATAAGGTTGAATTGGGGGTGGGAAATTAATGGTTTAGTTTCACAAAAATAGTTAAACGAAACATACAAAGTTTAATACATTAGTAATTATTAAAAAATCATTGCATTACAAAATAATATAATTAAGTAGAAGTGCAGGCCTTTACTAAATAATAAAGAAGAAAGGAAAAAACAAAATAACAAAATAAATACAACGCCGTGATTGGCCCCCTTTGAAGTTAGCGTCTAATATAATAAGGCCTAGATTGTAGCCCAAAATTGTAGCCCAGAAACAGCGCCCTCTATCGTGCGCCCCTAAACTGAAGTATTACCAAAAATATTTTATATACATTGATTCTTGAATTCTTAATTATACTAGATCGGGGATGATTTTTAAATCTTAAAATTCTCTAAGGTGGCACCGGTTTTACAATAGATGGACTGTAGCTGAACAGGAGAGAATCCTTTCTCAGAGAGAACTTTCCCAGTCCCGTGGCTAATTCCCATATGGAAACAGAACCTTGCCTTCAGCGAGCGCACTGTACTGCCAATATATTTCCACATATTACATCTGGGGCAAGTAACTATGTGAGTAAACGAGAGAAAAAAATGTATATATATATATATATATATATATATATATATATATATATATATATATATATATATATAATCCTTTTTATTCTCGCTCACTCACATTGTTTTAGACAACTCTATTCATATAAATTCAATATCAGATAGATGCACACTGAAAATTCAACCAAGAACACCCGTGAAATAGTCGCTCGTCTCGAATTCCCTTCCTTTTCTGTGCAAAAAAATTTCAAGAGATTTTCTATAATCGATCACGTTGAGAAGCTCTCTTTCAAGTGGCTGCCCTTTGTCTTCCAGCTTCTGAGCTCTGGCTGACTTCCTCTTTGCATTCGTAAAAAGATTGAAGTCATTTTTAATGCACACTTCAAACTTTTTTTCGCTTTCTCTTATTTATTAGATGTACACAAAAATTACGATGGTTTAATTGTATGTACATAGAGACGTATCCCCAAAGCATATAATACATTTTTTTTTAAGTTATAACCAGGCAATTGCTTCGCCACTCCCCCCCTAAGGGGGCAGCTTGCACTTCGCTACTAAGATTAAAATTTATATCTAAAAAAAAGCAGCCATGGTTAAATTTTTATAAATTTTCTGAACTTCGCCAATTATAATAATTTTAAAAAGGAACTCTTAACTAAATTTCCCCCCTTTCAAAATATCACGTTGCTAAAATATAGTTATAGAATAGAAGATAAATAAAAATAAATTTTCTAAACTTCACCATTTTATTTTTGATATTATAAAAGAATTATTAGAAATAACTTTGATAAAAAAATCCAAACTAAGATTAAATTATTATTCAAATACTCAAAAAATTCCCCTTCTTAAATTATAGAGTTAGCGATAAGCGAAGCCACGAACAGATTCCGTTGAATCGTATTTCATTTTATATCCCGAAGAAATAGTACAGCCGAACTTTTAAAGCCTTGCCTAGCACAAGGGGATACAAAATCAAATTTTGTAATAGCCTGCCTAGAGTAAACGCGGTAATGGAAGTGCGCACTTATAATACGAGAGACGAAAATGGATATTAAGGTCGTATTTTAAAATGGAAAATATATCAAAGGTTTACCAAAATTGAAAAATGGAAGTGTGCGCTTATAATTTAAGCAATGGAAACGAATACTAATGTATTTTATCGTTAAGAATATATCAAAAGTTCAACAAAAATGAAAAATGGAAGTGTGCTTATTATTTGAGCCACAAAAAAATACTAAAGTATTTTATCGTTGAGAATATATCAAAGGTTCAACAAAATTGAAAAATGAAAGTGTCCGGTTATAATTTGAGCAACGAAAACGAATACTAATGTTATATTTTATCATTGAGAATATATCAAAGGTTCAACAGTGGAGAGTCAACTTTCGAACTAATCATCCATCTCAAATTATCCTTTCTCCTATCTGAGAAAAATTTGAGTATACAATATTTGTATGTTGTGTATATACAAACCAGGAAACTTGCGCTTTGCTACTAAGATTAAAATTTAAAATCTAAAAAAAAGCAGGATTGGTTAAATTTTTATAAATTTTCTTTACTTTGTCAATTATAATAATTTTAAAAAGTAACTCAAAACTAAATTTCCCCCTTTCAAAATATCACGTTGCTAAAATATAGAGTTATAGAATAGAAGATATATAAAAATAAATTTTCTGAACTTCACCATTTGTAATTTCGGGGTTTTTAAAAAATTCACAAAATTTTGAGTCTTATATTTATTTCTGAACTTTACCATTTTGTTTTTTGATATTATAAAAGAATTATTAGAAATAACTTTGAAAAAAAACATAAGTCATAACCAAACTAAGATGAAATTATTATTCAAATACTCAAAAAAATCCCCTTCTGAAATTATAGAGTTAGTGATGATGATGATGGCAAGTCAGCAACCAGTCGTGCAAAGAGTTCAACTGATGCTAAGACTTTTGATGAATTGTGTACAAACAATGCGCTCAAATTGCCGTAAATTTGAAGATAATGAATCGGGTTCTGTGAATAGCGTAAAGTGCATCACAAAGGGTGAAAATCAGATTCCGTTGTTATTATTTTTTTTTTAAATGGATACGTTGGTTTGGGGAGACTAACAAGGGAAAGGCTGAACCGTAGGGAGGTACAAGAGTGGTAATATTATGGTAAGGAAGCTCCTACAACCGCCACTCTACTTGAACGTTTGTCCCTGTTGTGCAGTGCTTCTCTATAGCTTTGCACTCCATTGTTAGATGCAATTTGCTGGAAGAGTGTTAGGTCCATTTAACACATCGGGTTGTGGAGGGGTCAGTCATTTCCCACTCAACACGACGCGACAACCACACTTAGATGCAATACTAGAGTGGAACCACCCAATTTGGATGTATCCCGTCGTAGGTTAGGCCGCAATTGAAATCCCACTTCTTAGCTGTTCCATAGACCCCTATTACAGGGGAGTTCTGTAAAAGTCCCGCAGCATGCAACAGCCTCCCTCCCCTTTGCCCTCCTCCCTCAGGATAGTAATGGTGAGAGTTCTACAACAGGGGCTGTAGGATTAGAGGATTTCTTCATGAATCTCCCAAGAGGTCGGAGGGAGCAGAGATGTCAGCTGCTCTTGGGGAGCAATTCACAACAACAACATAACATCGGTTTCTCCATATCCTGGCTGATAATAATAATGAAAATAATACCAATAATAATAATATAATAATAATACCAATAATAATAATATAATAATAATAATTTATTGGTTTGTTTCTTGTAACTTTTCAAAATTGATTTCGAGATGAAAAGTGAATTTTAGTTTAAGGAATTAAATTCAATTTATTCATACTTTTTATGTATTTTCAGACCAATAATACTATTTTTTTCTGGATCTTTTAGATCAAAGATGCTTCTCAGAGCGCCAATTCTAGATAAAAAACGCGCAAGTGATGGCGCCAAGGATGAAAAATGAACCCTGGAATATGAACCGGCGGCGCCTCCAGAATCATCATGCGCCGGTGGAGAATTCGCTATCGCCAATGCGATAACTATGCGCAAGAAGGGTAGGGTTGGGTAGGTAGGTAAAGAAGAGTATGGGGTACTATGGGGCAAGAATATGCAAAGAGACGAAAAAAAGAGCCATCACTTCTTTAGTTGTTCCATAATTCTTTCTTTAATAAATGATTTGAGAAGACGACAAATACCCGTCAAAATGGGCTATCCTTTTCCAGGATTCTGTGAATCGCCGTTCATAAAACGGATGCGAAATTTATTATATTAAATATTCGGAAGATTCTCGCTTGATTAAAAGATCTGTTGGAGAATAATTGGGAGTAATTAATCATTATTTTTTTCAATTTCTTCAGGTGATGGGGATACGTGTAATGATATTGACTGCCTGGAAATTGTCACCATCAACTGCCCGTATTTTGTGTAGTAAGGTAATTAATAATTCACAATTAATAAATAATTATTGCTAATTAAAAACTGAGTTCATTGTTAATAATCAATGATTAATAATTAATCACTAATAATTATAATTATCTGATAAATTGATTAATTCGATCACAGCGGTGCATGATTCGCGTTATCAGGGTTTCCAGACCTGGTAATGAAATCAATATAAAAAGCAGTATGATACTCACGGGTACACTTCTGATCACCAGGAGCCGCTCCATGTTAGGTGGGAAGAAGACGGAAGCGGCGGGAAGAACAATAGTAATGCGTTTTGCCACAAATCAGCGAGCATGGAAGCATTTCATGGCCATGGGGAGATCCACCCGTTCCACACCGGGGAGTGTGTATATAAAGCCCCTTTGGCGGATTGCGTAGGCGAAAGATGGTATTGAGTGTGTGAATGGAGTAGAAGAAAAGGCAGTGTTGCAATTGATTATGTTTAAAATGATGTATATGTATGGAACTACCTGCGCAGATGCGTCATATTCGGCGCACTGCTATTTGCAGCAGCACGCTACAATTGGCTAAAGTTTTGTGCCTTCAAGAACTCCGCCATCCGTGAATGTGATGCAACCTAAGTGAGAAATAATCACAGATGCTGGGTTTGTAACTTCTTCCTCGTGTAATAATCCAATGAATAAGTTCTTTTTTACTATTCTCAATCTTTTATTCAAACTTTTATCTTCTATTTATTATTTACATTGTTTCGAGTTGGTGGTTTTGGTTTGGGAGAAAAGGTTCTGATACAACCGGTTCACAAGAGAGTCGTCATAGCTTCAAACCTTGCAAGGTATATTTCAAGTTTGACTTTAATCTTCACCATTTCTCCTAGACTTCATTTACCGATGGTTTGATGATTCCTGGTCTCTTTTTTTACCCAAAACTGCATCTCTGTAGACTTCCTTAAGAAGGACCTAAACTGCATTACAGAATAAAAATGAAACTGCTATGAACAACGATGGATTTGAACTCAATGTAGATGAGTACTGCGAAGAAATAACGAATAAAGCAAAAACGAAGATTGACAGTAAGGAGAAGGACTACGAAAGAGAAATCTATGATAATGTGTATAAGCAAATCTCACCAAGTCTGAAAAGTGGAGACGGAATAGCTTATATAAACCTCCAGGGACAGCCTTGTGTTGAAGGCAGCGAAGCACAAACGGATAAAATAAACCACAAACGTCGAGATTAGATTTCAATTTGGGGATAATGAAATTATACACCTACACTCACACATACATACATATACAGACACTTGAGGCTCAGATGTGGTTGCGTCTAGTACGAATATACAGCAGACGACGGATTTTTTCCTATTATCTTCCCTGAAAAGGTGTTCAGCATTTACATGTTGGAAAGAAATCAAAACGGACAAAACCCAAAAGGATCACTCGAGGTTCGCTTATTTAATAGATTCCTCGAGTAAATTGGTCTTTAAAATGGCTCTAGAATGCATCTATGGATCTTTGATCAATCTTTTATGAAATGACATCGCAATTTTATGAGAGTCAGAGAGAGAAAGAGCGAATGAGAGTTTCGATAAAGGGAGAGAAAGAGAGAAAGAGCGAGTAAGAGTTTCGAGAGACGGAGAGAGAAAGTTTCTAGATAGAGAGAGAGAGGGGAGGGGGGAGAGAGATCGTCTCTTGATCCTTCTCTTGTTTCTTCTGCTCTTGGTAATTAGATAGATGAGTTGTTTGAAACTTCATGGTGCTTAGCACTGAGCTGTTATATTTATTCTTTTGGATACGTGTTTTGTGTAGCCTCTTGAGGTTATCTTTAGCCATAGTACTTTGCTTTCGAGATGATATTGTTACAGCTGGCATTGTACTTCATTACCTTTCATCTCGAAATAGGGACTATGGAAAATTTCTTGTTTGTTCTTATTTTCCATTCCCTTTCGAATTGGTTTATATTTTCAATCTCTATTGCTGTTTTCCGTTCGTGAGCTCTAACATTCCTGTAATGCCTTACGACTAGTTGGCTGATGCCGTCTGGTGCAATCTGGATATTGAGGCATTCGAGCATTAAAGGTGTTGGCAGGTCCGCTTTATACATCGAATACAGCGCAGGGTTAAGACATCCCCCCCCACCCCAGCTTCTGATTTGAACTCAAGTCCTTTGTATTGATTGAATACCTCTTATGCTTTTCTATCTGTTAGATAGTCGTAGAGAACTCTCTCAAATTTCAGCTCATCTGGAGGTTTAAGATCTTGTGTTGCATGTCTATTACTCAGACTTTGTCAAAGGCCTTTTCTACATCTCTGAAGACCAAATCGATGTATTTTTCTCTCTTTTTACCGTGATGGTCTTTTCTATGACTAGGTTAAATGCCATTATGGTGTTTTGCCTTTATGAAATCCGAACTGGTATTCTCTGTAGAGATTGCTTTTGGTGGCATATTCTGTCTACTGTTGATGATTTTTTCGATTACTTTTCCGATGAAGTTCAGAAGTGTTATAGTTCTGTATTTGGCGAGGAGATCCGGTGGATTTCCTGCTTTTTGATGGTTTGATGGTTCTGTAATCTCTTATTTTTTCCCTTGTTCATTTTGTAGCGCTATTTTGCTTCTTAGAGGTCTTCATCTGATTCATTTTATTAGCCTTTTGTTTTTTGCTGTTCTATGATCTGCCTCAACTCTTCATTTCATTTTCTTGGTGCAGTTTGCCTTTCTTTGTTTGGACCGAGTATTGCTATTTGCTCGTAGATATTGCTTAAATGTCTGTTTTTCTCTCTCTTCTATAATGTTCATCTTGGTTGAGAGAATGTGAGTTGTCTTGTTCTCGGTATATTTTTGGTCTTCTGCCTTAATGAGAGCTAATTTCATAGACTCAATTTCTTCACCTATTTCTACCTGGTTAGCTTCATTCAGGTTGGCCGAGACGAATCTTCTAAAATTCTCGTTGTATTCGTGATAGTTCGCTCTATTGTAGTTCTTGCTTTCCGATAACGGTACCTGTATCGGTCTGTGGTTGATTTACAATAATGTTCCCAGTTGATCATTAGATGTTATGTTGAAGTCTTAAGGCATGTCGTAGCTACCTAATGTGAGGCATGGTTTTGAGCAGGTCTGCCAGTGATATACTTAGGGAAATCAGAGCTGATTCTTTTGAACATTTCGAAGTTCTCACCGCTTCAATTTCTGTTTCGGTAGCAATTTGTTCTGTACCTTTCATTCAGGTCTTCCATGGATATCATTGGGGGGCCTGAGCTGAAGCAGATCATCATATTATGCATAGGAATGAAGTTGCATCTTGGCCGTTGATATCCAGTGGCAATTATTATTGATGATACTTCTGTTTAAAACCCAACAGCCAAATAGGCGTTATCTAACCCATCGATTTCTTTGTAATCCATGATGTCTTTGCTGATGGCTATGGCCGCCTCGTCTGACGCCCCACCTGTTGGATTAGGTTACATAACGGTATAGTTAGATATTTTTTTAGCTCTTTCATCTAAATTTACTCCAATTTTCGATATTAATATTATGTGTATATCCATTTCCCTGAACATGTTGCGTAGAGATGATGCTTTGTCAATCCATTCGTTTGTGTTAATTTAGAGAATTTTGAGATTTTTTCTCTTACCGAATTCCATTGTTCTCCTGTGATTTCACTTCAGGCGTTTTTGTTGATCTGGCGAGTGTATAGGTTAGAATTGTCTGTCTCAATGGCAATATTTTCCACAGCGAAGACCAGTAGAGGTGGTATGGTTGTGCGTCACGCAGTCTTCATGAAAACTATTCTTTCATTCTTCATGAGCATCTTCTCGACCTCACGTTCAGCTTATTCGCCAGGTTTACCCTTGAATGAGCATTTTCATGTACCTTCATGTATTTATTTTAGTATGCTAGCCTGTTTCTTTCCTTTTCGTAAAGGAAAGTTGTCGCTGACAAATGAAGAGGTCCTTGCTTCCTCATTTGCATTTTCTTCTGTTGCCTTGGAGCTTGTTTCTTCTGTAATAAGAGTCCAATCTGTGCTATCTTGTTGTCACTTCCGTTGTTCCACACACTGTCTTTAAGACATGTGTGAGATTCCACAATTTTATAACTTTTTTGACCTTTGTTTCGGTGTGGTTCTTTCTTAATTTCTGCTTTTTTTTCCTCCTTAGCATGGTAGCCTACCCAAAGCTTGACCTTCCAGAATACAGGCTTCTGTTAGCTGTGATTTGAGGTGGGATTCTTGGCACTAGCCTTATCTTCTGTAGTTTCTCTACTCCTTTGATGGAGAGTACATAACAAATGTTATAGAAAACACACAAGTTAGCGCAACTTCTCACTTACTCATTAGTAGAGAGCTCCAACAAACATTCTACTTAACTGTTGAGTAACGACTGCTCATTTAAGCCTTTGCTCGTTATTATGCTCTTCACTCAGTCTTGCCAACTGAGGATAAAACTTTTTCCAATTTGTCTAGAGTTAACAGAAAATTGCTTTAGTCTTGAAAAGAAAGTTTCATGTCACTAGCATTAAGCTAATTCAAACCAAAATCTGGTTGTGATGAAAATATTTACTAGAAGTGATTTGCATTTAACACAAAATAAAGCCGTGATAGAAATATCTAATTAAGGATTTAAATTTTTCATACCGAAATTAGTTTGCCTAGTGATATGTACACTTAAATTTTTATAGTAAATTGTTTATTTACTTATAAATTTCGCTTTATTTATTCGAATTTGCATAACCTTTCCCCATATTTATTTTTGGATATCGGACACCAATTTTGGAAATCTTGAATTTTCTCTGACAAATGTTATGTAAGAGGTTGCGAGAGAAATTCAAGTGTTTTGATATTTTTAGATGGGACTATATATATATATATATATATATATATATATATATATATATATATATATATATATATATATACAGCATACCGCAAGAAAAAGAAAAACATGATCATTTTTTCTTCTGAAAAAGTTATTTTCTAATTCGAAAAATTCCATACTAGGGTGGAATTCGAACCAAGCACACTGATGCAGCGAGCAAACGCTTTGATCTTAATTAAACCGAGCTTAAGACCACTCGGCTACGCGGAAGACCAAAAACACTTCCGAATAAACAAGCTTTTAAGGTACCCTTCGCAAGGTCGATCGGGAATATGAAAGAGAGAAAAATTAATAGGGAATTCAAAGGACAAAGGAGAGTCGGGGTAAACACGCAGCGAATATACAGTGTATAAATCTTTCGTGAACGCGAAAGAATAATGAAATGAATCCAGCAAACCACAAGAAACAGAAAAACAGGATATTTTTTTTCTTCTGAAGTGGTATTTCCTAATTCGCAAAAATTCCGTCCAGGGGTGGAATTCGAACCGTGCACACTGAGGCAGCGTAGCCTAGTGGTTTAAATGACGGTTTAATTGAGATCAAAGCGGTTGCTCGCTGCCTCAGTGTACACGGTTCGAGTCCCACCCCTGTATGGAATTTTTGCAAATTCGGAAACAACATTTCCGAAGAAATATTAATATATATGTACATAGAGATAAAACTCAGTGAAAAAATATGAAGTGGACAAAATAAAACAAGACAACACAGAAACGATACGAAGTGGACAAATAAAAAAGCAAAACAAAACGAAAACTAAACAAAACAACAAAGAATAAATTAGAAAACAAAGAATAATAGAGACAATAAGTAAGAAAAGAAGATATATATACAAAAGTACTGTAAGCTCTAAAGACAGAAGAGCTTAAGCTTAAAACAAAGGCTTGAATATTTTTTAACTAAAAGAAAGTACAACAGACTAAAAAAAAGTCACAAAAGCAGCTCTTGCCAGATGTCTCGGCACTTTAACTCTGATTAATATAGTACATTTTCTCTTTTTTTGCCCTCTCCCACTATCTTTTAAACAGTTTTTATATCTTTAAACATCGTTGATCATTGTTCCACTCGTTTGTCCCGAAAATGACCCGAAAAAGTGTTGGTAGAGGTCCTAACTAATAAAGAAACGTCATTTGCCAGCAAACTTTACGCTTTCTCAAAAGTGCGTCGTTGGAAAAGTAAAAATGCTGAAACCTAAACTAAACCAAGTAGCACTTATACAGGGTACATTGAAAAAACTCTCAAACATTACAGGTTAACAAAAAGGCAAAGGCCAATGTTAATAAAATAATTATTAATAACGTTTTAAGTGAAGCGATAGAGTTTGTTTTTATTTGGTTTTGAAAATGTTATTCAAATAAGGCTGAAGTTTATTTAAATTGATATACAATTTTAATGAACCATAAATTTTTTAAACAAGGTCTGCTGACCAAAGTCGCCCGCTCTCACTTATTCAAATTTATGACCTTACGACCTTTAAAACTTCCAATAATTTCCGAACCAACCTTGGTAGGACTTTGGCAATTATACCATTCGACAGAGAATGCAAAAAAACATAAGAGTTTCAAATTTCCTTAGAATCGGCCGAATAGTTATGATGTTATTGCCCAAACAAATTAATTCCCGTGCTAACTTGAGAGGACCTTGACAATTATATCATTCAAAAGAAAATATAAAACAACATCAAGGTTTCAAATTTCGTTAGAATCGGCCGAATAGTTACAATGTTATTACTAAAACCACAAAGAAGTAAAAACTGGGACCGACCGACCGACCTGTGAGATATAGAGTCGCACGCGACTGAAACTGAGCAAGAATTAGGAAATTAAATTATATATGATCTCGTTTCGGCACAAAGCTCATATATAATATATAAACATTAATATATAGGTCATATATTCGTATTTTATCATTGATATCTTCTCATGGTCTTAGATTTCTTTTCCTCAGTCTGTGCCGCCAGCTTTAAAATTAATTCAATTGAATCATTGCTTTTTCCGGTTGGTTTGTTTCGTTTCTTCTTATTTTATTATCTATAATGTAGTCATCTCCTTTAAAATTATTTCAGATAAAATGTTCCCAGGAGGAAGAAGCATATTTTAGCGGGAAGCATATTCTAACGACCACTTCCTGCCTTACTTAATATAAGATTTAATAAAAAACGCGCAGATATAAACACACAAACACACTCACATTTAGAAGCAAAGGATTTGATTAAAGAGTCCCAATCTTGATTCAAAATGTATATATCTTGTGTCCTAAATTTTCGGTATTTCTTCCAATAATATTTGAGCTAAGTGATGATGAAAGTCGATTGATATAAATAATATAGCTATATTTTCGAAATGACTTCGACAAAGTTCCTCACAAAAGGTTAATGCCGATGATCATTGAGCCTGGAATCACTGGAAAGCTAGAGAAATGTATATATAAGTGGCTTAAAGATAGATATCAGATAGTAGTAATAAATGGTTGTGCTTTTAAATGGAAAAAGTGGAATACTTCAGGATTATGAGTAGACGTCGTTGATTTTTACAACTTACATGATTGATAGGACATCTTATGTCTAAAATATCTAAATTTGCGGATGACGCAAAACTTGGTAAGGTCATAGTTAGAGAAGATGCAAACGAACTGCAGAAAGACATCTACCGTAAAGATAAATGGTTTATTTAATGGACACTGTCTTGGAATTTAGATAAGTGAATGTAAAGTAATAAATTTCGGAAGCAAAATCAACAAGATAATTGGATAGTGTTTAATTCCAAAATAAAAGACACTGGAGTAGAGAAAGATTTACGAGTATATATATATATATATATATATATATATATATATATATATATATATATATATATATATATATATATATATATATATATATATATCCATATTAACTTTGTAAACTTATTTTAGCCTGAAGATGAAAACTTGTAGTTTTCGAAACGTAGTGAAAAATTAAAAGATGCTACATATCGTTTCTCGTGGCTCTGGGATTTATCCTCAATATTATATATATATATATATATATATATATATATATATATATATATATATATATATATATATATATATATTTATGAATAATGAAAAATTCACAAAGTGGCACGTGAGGAAAGCAATAATATGAAAAATAACACACAGGAAAATGAAAAGATAAATCAAAGCACTTTCGAACTATAGTTGCAAGTTCATTTTCAAGGAATATCATAAAAATGGAGAAGACAACCTTATATAGGGTACAAAGATACGAAGGGAACGCCCATCACATAGAGGAACTTTGTAGCCTATATAAGGTTGTCTTCTCCATTTTCATGCTATTCCTTGAAAATGAACTTGCAAATATAGTTCGAAAGTGCTTGGATTCATCTTGTCATTTTCCTGTGGGTTAATTTTCATATATATATATATATATATATATATATATATATATATATATATATATATATATATATATATATATATATATATATATATCGAACAATCTTACATTCAATTGGCAATACATTGAAGTAAAGAAAAATACTTCGAAGATACTGATCAAAATCAAACGCCCATTTGGATACAGGAATGAAACTATAGTTCTGAATCTAGATGATGTACTTGTCCTCCCGCGTTTAGATTACTGTTCTCAGTTCTCATCTTCGCTTTTGAATAGAAATATCAAAAAGGTGAAAAAGTGTAGACCCGAGCTACTCAATTAATAATCTCTCTAAGAAACTGTAACTACGAAACAAGACTGAAACAATTGAATCTCTTGAACGTAGAGAGTACAAGAATGCAAACCAAGCTTATAGAGACTTTAATGTTTGATAATGTAAAGTCTCAAACATAATTCAAGATAAATGGCAATGTGGCCAGGAATAATAGGATTTAACTAGTACCGATGCCCTTTAGAGCAAATCTCTGTAGTAACTATATTTCATTTCGGATTTTCAACGTTTGGATCCAGCTGACAGAAAAAGTAATCTCCATTAATTCAGTAGATATTTTAAAGAACAGATACTTTTCCGGAGGAATTCACTGACAAAAGGTAATTTAAACAATGCTTCTGTTTTTATTTTATTTATTTAAAATTATTCGATCTTATGCGCTCACCTTCTGTTATTTAACGATACTTCTTTGGATATACACCGGTTGCCATTTGCAAAGCCCAATCCTTAGTATAACGAGAAATATGAGGATAAGGAAGCTTCGGTTCATTTATTTTCCTTTCTTTTACAACGTTTCGAGCTTGCTCTTGCTCGTTCATCTTCAGGTGTCGACATAAAATAAATTAAAAAGATATAAAATAAATTTAGTTTGTTAACAAAATATTACTTTAAATGCAATATAAGACACTAAAGTAACCAAACTAAAAAAAAGTAGTAAAACATGACCCAATACATACAAATAAATATAATATTAACACATGAAATGTGGCTAGAGATGTTAAAACCAATTTATTATAAGCAAATATCCAAAAGAATTCCAAATACTTTTTTATCACTGATTCGTCGACGATTGTTTCAGTGTTTTTGATAACATCTCTAAAGCAAACACATTCCTCCATCATATTAATTCACTTCACCCAAACATAAAATTCTCTATGGAAGTTGAATGATATTCAGCCCTCCCATATTTGGACATATATGTTATCAAAATACGGAACGGAATTTCCACCTCACTTTATCGTAAACAAAACTTTAGTCAATTAGAAATCAATTTCTTTTCCTTCTGTAATTTTCCTTTCGCTCTAAATTATATTACGAATCTACTTTACATAGAATAACATCGCTCTTCATATTTTGAAGATATGCAAAAAGCCTTTTGTTTCCTAAATAAGAACTTAATTTTTAAATAACAGCTTTCCCTCTTTCCTAATAGAAAAAAAAATTCCAAATTTCTGCCTCGAACATTAGCCTCACAAGATTGCCTTTATGACGTCTAAAAAAACACTAAGTAATTATTTACTCCCCGATATGAAGCCCGTAAATTCAGAATTTAAAAGGAGGGTCATTAAATTGCTGAAACTTCTCTATCTTCACACGAATTATCGTATCACGTTTTTAACAACTAAACAATTTCTTCTCTTTTTTTCTTCGAAAAATTAACCTACCCGTGAGTTGAGCAGTTGTATTGTCTACTAAAGCACTTGCTCGCGGTGCCTATGTAGAATATTTATAGAGAGCAGCACAATTTGTTCACTCCGAGAGAAGTTATTCTCTCTAATTGGATTTCGCCACCATACCGGAATAAACTTTAGTACCAAAGAGAATTCAGTTATTCGTTCCCAAGCCATTGAATGAAAGACATACCGAGTATTTCATTCGATCATTTAAATATAATCGATTCTCACAAAACGAAACATCCTTTAGAATATTGTAATAAACCCATATCAAAAATAAGCACCCCACTTTAATCACGATGCTACCTCTATTCCCCTTCTAATTATATAACTCATCCACAATCAAAACCGTTTTTGTCTTTATGATTGAAGGTAAAAGTTTAATATTGGTTTGTTTTATCTCCCCTTTGTTTGTTTTTATATGAAGTTTCATTGAGCTTCCATATGGACTCAGTGTTTTAACATTTCCTACCAGATTTCATATGTCATTATTATATTTTTTGTGTGCTTTCTTACTTTCGTTTAGGTTGGTTACTTTACTTATCATTTATCGCATTTAAAGTCAGGTTTTTGTTGAAATCTTTAAGTAATTTTATTCTTTTAAATTTGCTAGGATGTCGATACGTGAAGATGAGCAAGCAAGCTCGAAACGTTGCAAACTAAAGGAAAATGAGCCGGCTCTTCTTATTTTTACCCTCTCCTTAAACTATATATATATATATATATATATGGTGCGGACGGTATTCGTTGGCAAATTTTAACTGCTAATTTTATGCATATTATTTTTTACTTTCGTTGTCAGTCTTTTTATTCTTAAAACAATATTAGCGAGAGATTATTACAATGATGCCAGAAATTTGATACGTGTAATTATAAGGAAGAATGGTGTTGATGAAAAGTTCATCAGGCTGGTAGTGTATAAGGAAAATCGCTACTTTTCACACAAGATAAGGAAGGGACAATTTATATTCAAAGCGATGCAGGAAAAGCGACGAATTGAAACACTCGTCGGGGCCAGATATGCTGTGGTTCTTCTACGACCATAAGAATTTTTGCTAAGACCAGAAGATGAACTCCCAGGACAACAGCTGACTCGCCGTTGCAACCAAGGACGTGTCCAAGAGTTATGCAGATGAAATTACCAGATATAATCATTCGTGTAGTCAGCAGTAATGGTGACTCAAACCACCCCCACTTCTTTCCTACGGGCCTTACTTAGGCTGAACACCGAGGGTTACATCCATGTTTTGAGTAAAGAGATGAAACCCTGGATTGATTGGCTTGTGCAGGGATGCTTTACGAGTGGCAGCCAGAATATGAGCCTTGTAACATCAGCTGAAATTCCAAGGTCTGGCTGTCGGAAAATTTCCTCGATCACACGGCACCTGACATTCGGCTTACTAACTCACTCGACTGTAACCCTTCGACTTCTCTGTGTGAAGTGTAGTGGACTGAGAGACCAAAAACTCCAGGTTTACAATGAAGGACGAGCTGAGAGACAGGATTACCAGGGCCTTTAGGAGCCTAATACTGGAGATAGTGAAGAAGGCCTGTGGCCAGTTCGGAAATCGCCTGGAGGCTGTCATCAAGTACACAGGTAGCTTAATCGAGTGAGATAACTTATGACGAAGACAAACTCATCCAAATTTGATGAATATATCTCAAAAATATAAACACTATTTTTTTCCTGAAACAGGCATCATGTAAACGAATACGGTCCGCACCCTCTATATATAAGCGATGGAGAAATTTGACGTGAATGAGCAAATGAGACACGATCAGTGGCAGTGGTGGGCGCGATAACGAAAAAATATATCACGATAAACAATAAATCGATAAGGACAACCTTATCGGCGATAACCGATAATCTATAACTGGCGATAAATTTATCGCCCGATGAGGTGATAACTGATTAATCCAAAATTCCGATACTAGCGATAAAGATATTGATATTTTAAATTAAAAAATTGATAAATCCAAATCTTTATTTTTATCTTTATCTTAGAAAACTTAGAAAAATCTTAGAAAAAAATGAGAAAAGTCTTAGAAAAATCTTCGAAAAAACTAAGATTTAGAAAAAACTAAGATTGTTTTAAGTAAAATAATTAAATTTGCACAGCCACAGTCTAGACCAGATTCTACAGCATGTTCCCCTTCGTAAACATGAGCATGTTGAAGTTTTCATCAGACAGGGAGCTCCTCTTAGCCTTGATGATGTCTTTGTCAAGGGAGAACAAACACTCCACCGCGACGCTGCTCAGCATCGCCCTGTTGTTCCTCAAGAAGAGGTCAATGAGGACCTTCTCACTGTTGAAGGCTGGGTCTGCCAGACTGTCTGTCCCTTTGGCCTGCAGCCACACATTCACAATTTGAGCAGCTTTGGACTTGGTTGACCTATGATGACCCCCAGTGTCATCCTCCTCATCACAAATGCTGGCGTAGTAGTCCTCCGTATCCATGTCATCGCTGCTGCTGGTGGTCTCCAGGCCAGCACGCCACAAGATCTCCTCCACCTTCCTCTCCATCAGGGACTTGACCATTCTTTCCTCAAAAGCCCCCACTCCACACTCCGTTCAGTATACGTTCCGTTTCCAGCTCGAACCTACCTATTTCTGCCTCTAAGGCACGCGCAGCTCACCTCTGTGCTAAACTGGAACCCAAAACTGAAATTATCGATTATCGCTAGTTTAGAACCAACAGTATCGGCAATACCGATGAATCGATAACGCGGAAAAAATCGGATAACCAATAACCCGATATCGTTATCGCGATAACGCCCACTTATGGTCTGGAGTTTATTAAATATAAAAAAATGGAAATTGGAAGAAACACAAATATCAAGGAAAGCAAAGGACGGTTAATTGGAGGCAATCCATACTTAAAAGACAGATAACGCTAGGGGAAAAAATAATTATTCTGGCTGCGAATTGAACCCAAGGCTCATTATTGCAGGTCGGATGCTCTACCATTAAACTACCAGCACAGAACTTCAAACGCACCCAAAGCGTTACTCTATCAAACCCAGTATTTCTCCAGGCTAGAAACCTACAAGGGATTTTTCATACCATATCTCTGATCCTCTCACAACTTAAAGGCTCATTATCCATATCAAATATATAAAAGAGCAAATACAAGTACTGCGCGTGGTAACAACCCCCACAGGGTTTTCGCAATATTAAATTTCTACCTTTCAAAAAAAACTTTTTGAAGACAAAAATAAAGTTGCTGTGTACTCAAGAGTAGGTTTAGACTTTCCCATATAGAATAATAGTATTTACATAACGTTATGATCTAACAAGACAACCGTAGAAAATTCACGTAATTGTTTCTTCATTTTAAATACTATACCCAATATAAGCCAGTACATGAGAACATGGTAGAAGGACTACCGTAAACAAATTCTAAGCTATGAAATCCAACAAACTATTGCAAATATACCAACATTAGATCAAGGTTACTCGAAACTAGGGTATTATTAAATTACACGATAATGAGATGCAAAGACAATTCACGCATAAACAATTACCCAAATGGTACAAATTTACAACTAAATTGCGAACCTGCTGACGAATTACGACTCAAGACGCACTGACAATTTATATTGACAGTCTACAGCAATAGGCTACATACTAATAGCATTTAGGGTAGGCTTACCTAACGGAGCAACAAACAAATATACAAAAGAATCACGTCCGCCATCAGTTAATTAAGCCCACACGGACGCGCAACTTTGTTATGAACTACCATAAAGACTAGTAAACAGGCTAATCCTTAACTTACAAGAAGAAAAACAAGAAGCAGAAAATAACTTACTATTTAAAATCAAGGTGGTTCAATTTTGAAAGAACTCAGTCAAGTAAAAGTCCGGTTAGTCAGTCTATAATGTCCTAAACAGAAGTCTTACAGAGATAAATTGGCTAATATAAAGCAGCTAAATTAATTAAGCATAAAAGAATTTAATATATATGACCAGGTGGTGGTTTTACCACTCCTTCCTACGGGGGGAGCTTGCACTTCAATACTAAGATTAAAATTTAAAATCTAAAAAAAGCAGCCATGGTTAAATTTTTATAAATTTTCTGAACTTCGCCAATTATAATAATTTTAAAAAGGAACTCTAAACTAAATTTCCCCCTTTCAAAATATCACGTTGCTAAAATATACAGAATCTAGGACCAGCAAAGACCCTAAGGTCCGCTTGAGGCTAGTCCGCTACACTAAATCCATAACTACGATACACACTTATCTACGAGTGAATCTCTAACATGCTATAGATTTATTTTTTTTATTTTATTATTTTTTATTATTTTTTTTCTAAATATATAATCTACTGTACACACTTATCTACATGTGTACATTGTCATGCATATTAACTACTTCAACCTAGGGGTGGGGGGGTGATAGAAAGTTTTTCTTCTCAACTTCCGCAGCCATCGACTGCTAGTGGTGAAAATCTAATTTTAGGATAGTAAGACTATTTATAGGATAGGCGGAAAAGAAAATGGATATCTAAACTACACATGCAAGAGAAATCACTGGCATCATTTTTAGTCATCATTTTTACTCGTTGTTCCTCCGCTCCAAACTCCTTTTGCAAAGACGTTTTTATTTACTGTCCTCAGACTACGTTATATTTATACTATTTAAGTGCGTGTCGAGACGGTTTTTAAACATATTTACCGACGTACTATCTACTACGTGGGTGGGTAGCCTATTCCAAATTTGAGTAATTTTAAACGTAAAATAGTTTTGGGCTATACTAGTGTTAAATCGCTTGTTCACTAATTTTAATCCGTGTTGGCGAGTGTTTTCCCTATGATCCAATTCGAACAAATTCCTATAATCAACGTTTGAAAATCCTTTCAATATTTTGAATACTTCTATCAGCTAGCCCTGTAATCTTCTGCCTTCGAGAGATGGCAAATCTAATGCCCTGAGTCTTTCCTCGTACGGCCTGTTTCTCAGCTCATGAATTAATTTTGTAGCCCTACGTTGCACTCTTTCTAATTGCGCGATATCTTTGTTTAAGTATGGAGCCCAAAATTGAACCGCATATTCGAGCAGTGGACGCACAAGTGATTTATATAACGGTAGAATTACATATTTGGATTTGAACGTGAAATTACGCGCGATATAACCCAGCACACGATTTGCTTTTTTACATGCATCCGCGCATTGTTTCGTGATTTTGAAGTCATCCGAGACTACAACTCCCAGGTCTTTTTCCAATTTAACCACCAAATGCATCACCTTGCATTTACTTAAATTAAACTGCATTTTCCACTTATTTGCCCATCTGACAATCAAGTTTAGGGACTTTTGTAATTTTTCTACATCCGATCTTACATAGGCACGGTTGCCCAGCTTCGTGTCGTCAGCAAATTTAGAAATCGAACTAAATACGCCATTATCCAAATCGTTTATATATATTAGAAACAATAGTAGGCCAAGAACCGAGCCTTGTGGCACTCCACTACTGACGTTGACCCAATCAGAACATTCACCATTTATAACTACTCGCTGCGAACAATCCCTCAGCCAATTTCTAATCCAATTTAATATCTTACCCTTCACACCGATTGCTTTAACTTTCATTAATAATCTCTCGTGCGGAACGGTGTCAAATGCCTTTTTAAAGTCTAGATAGACTACATCTACAGCTTTGCTTTCGTAGTAAACGCGAATCATTTTATAGAAGGATTCCAGCAAATTTTTCAAGCACGATCTCGCCCGCCTAAACCCATGTTGGGAATCTTTAATCAGATTATTTAGCTCGAGGTGGCTCACTATTCTATCTCTAATTACCGATTCTAAAAGCTTTCCAACTAACGAAGTTAGACTAATAGGACAAAAATTCGTTGCTTCGTATCTCTTCCCATTCTTAGATATTGGTGTAACGTTTTCACGCTTAAAGTCTAAAGGGACTACGTAAACTTCTAATGAGCGATTGAAAATTGCACGCAACGGCTTCGCAAGCTCATTCTTAAGTTCGTTTAAATGAGTGGGGTAAACGCCATCGGGCCTGGGTGATTTCGACTTTTTCATCAGGTTAATATATTTAAGAATTTCCTCTTCATTAACTGTTATATCGGATATGCAAATATCATTATTATGTACTTCTTCAACTAACGATCCTAATTCGGACGAATCTTCAACAGTAGAGACGGTTGTGAAATGTTCATTTAAAATTTTAGACATTTCCACCGGAAATTCCGTCAAACGACCATCTTTGTCTTTAATCGGCCCTATTGAACCTTTTGAGGGTTTCCTACTGTTTACATAGCCGTAAAACCGTTTCGGTTCCTTCTTCGAATCCTTCGCGAGTTTTATTTCATATTTCCGCTTCGCATCTCTAACCGCCCGTTTAACTTCTCTTCGAGTATCTATGTAATTTTGCTGACTTATAAATGACTCATTGTTCTTATGTATTTGAAATGTTCTTTCATTCCTTAATTAAGCTTAATATTAGTGGGCTAACCCACGGCGCTTTCATCAACTTTCCGCTCTTACGGCGCCCATATTTACTAAGTCGAAATTTACACTAAGGAGTGTACGCCGAAGCTCAGTGTACATTTCTCCTACTGACCTATTCTCGAAGCGTATTCCCCAATCTACATCCTTAATCCTTTCGCGAAAAGTATCAAAATTTCAGCTACCAAAACGTGGGATGAGCTGAGTACTCATTTTTACTTCTACACACGTGTTTACTTCGAATCTAATCGCATTATGGTCACTCGAGGCTAAATGCTCTTCTACACAAACATTTTCTACCAATGACTCATCAGTCGCCATGATTAAATCGAGGATATTATTATCACGAGTTGGTTCCTCCACTTTTTGAACGAGAAAATTCTCCAGAATAAAGTTTAGTAGTCTCTTCCCAGCTTTATCTAACGTTAGTTACCATAATTAACGTTTGGATGGTTAAAATCGCCGCAGACTAATGTGGTCCCTTTTCTAACCCAAGATGAAAGCATATCAAAGAGTGCAGCATCTTCTCTTTCTATTTGAGATGGTATACGATATATGACGGCTAAATTAATTTTATTTTTTTGCATTACAACATAATTGGATTAATAAGGTCTCACTTCTCATATCTGCTGTAGACGAGTCGATCGTTATAGCGTTTAAGTCATCGTTTATATACACTAATACGCCCCCTCCTCTACCAGTTTTTCTATTTGTATAATGAATTTTATAACCTGCTATATCAAATTCGCAAACACTGATCCCCGAATGTGTATATATCCAAGTCTCACTTAAGAATACGAGATCGTAGTCTCCCTCTAGAATTACGGCTTTTATTTCAGCAAGTTTATTTTTTAAGCTACGAACATTTGAATATATACATTTCAATTTGCGCTTTAAGTGTACTCTTCTATCACACGCGAATCAGATCCGTTTCCCTGCTCCCCAATACTCATTGCCCCTTCAAGCCAGGACCGGTACGGCGCATGGACATCACGTGGCCCTGCAACTCTCCTACTTAACATGCTACGTACTGACTGGTCTAAAATCCTACCCAGCCGACTGTTCCCCATATCGCTTAAATGGATTCCGTCCGTTTGATAAAGTGAAGGTTGGTCTTGAAATGTATCCCAAACGTTAAAGAAGCTAACTCCAGTATCGCGACACAAGCGCTTAAGGCACTCGTTTGTATATATAGCTCGGGACTGCAGACGTAACGTGGATTTTAGTCGGGGTAAAATACCAATTATTCCTACGTTATCCGCTTTAACTTTCGCAGTATGAATCATAGTCTTAGCGCGGTTTACTATTCCCTCTGGGGTGCTGTCGATCTGTGGACATCATTTCCCCCTACCAGCGTGAGGATCGTACGCCGGCCACGTGTTTGGTCCAATTTTTTTCAATTTCACTTACTACGTTATTTATGCGGCCACCAGGAAAGCAAAATCGTTTTCGTTTTGACGGGTTACACGCTGTGAATTCCGGCTCTTGGTTTCTAATTAATGAATCCCCAATTAGTACCGTTTCTTTTTCCCCTTCGATATGAGTTAGCAGTGCGAAGGGGTTCGAACATGGTAATGTGAAATGCTGTTTCCTCGATGGTCTAGCCCCATTTCTAACGGTCCTAAATTGCGAATCTTGGTGTCTATATTGTGAATCCTGGGGTCCAAACGAGTTTAAAATCCTTTGTTGCTGGTGAACAATTGCCTGATGATTCATACGAGTAGGTCGGCTGTCACGATTTCTATTTTTCATCCCACACGCATATCATGAAGGGTAGAATTTAGACTCGAATTTAATTCATCGACTTTACGGTTGGTCGAGATAACGTCCCTCGCGACAGAATTTAGTTCCAATTTAATTTCGCTAATAGCGTTAGCAAACTTACGCTCCAATGCATCGTTTAAAATACAGAAACGGCAAATTCTAGTTTGTTCGATGTTAGAAGGAACGTAAATTTCCTTATTAAAAGAAATCCCACAACTCGAACATTCAAACTTGATCACGGGCATTGTCGATTTATAGAGTACGGATGACGATAAATAAAATTTACACAGCGAATAAGAGGGTCAATCTTTTTAATACAGCGACAAATATTATATGAGCGCAGGAAGTATCTAGAATTATTAAGTTACTCAGAAAACGAAATTTGGGGGCACAGATGAATTAAGCAGGAGCACAGAGATAAAACGTCTTTTCAGTCAGGACTCGGCGGGCGGAATAGAACTACAGAACTACAGAACTACAGAACTACAGAATCTAGGTCCAGCAAAGACCCTAAGGTCCGCTCGAGGCTAGTCCGCTACACTAAATCAAAAACTACGATACACCCTTATCTACGAGTGTATCTCTAACATGCTATTTTTTTTTTTTTTTTTTTAATACTATCTACTGTACACACTTATCTACATGTGTACATTATCGTGCAATTTTAACTAATCAAACTAGGGGTCGGGGGAGATAGAAAGTTTTTCTTCTCATCTTCCGCAGCCACTCGACTGCTAGTGGTGAAAAGCTAATTTAGGGATAGAGACTACTTATAGGATAGGCGGAAAAGAAATGGGACATCTAAGCTACACATGCAGAGAATCGCCGGCATCATTTTTAGTCATCATAATTTCATATCCTTAAACCTCCGCTCCAAACTCTCTCTCTGCAAGGACGTTTAAATTCACAGTGCTCAACTACGTTATATTTAAACTATTCAAATGCACGTCGAGACGATTTTTGAACATATTAACCGAAGTGCTATCTACTACGTGGGTGGGCAGCCGATTCCAATTTTGAGTAACTTTAAATGTAAAATAGTTTTGGGCTATACTAGTGTTAAAACGCTTGTTCACTAATTTTAACCCGTGCTGACGAGTATTTCCCCTATGATCCAGTTCGAACAGATTGCGAAAGTCAACGTTTGAGAAACCCTTTAGTATTTTAAATACTTCTATTAGCTGGCCACGTAATCTTCTGCGTTCTAGCGATGGCAAATCTAAAGCCCTGAGCCTTTCCTCGTATGATCTATTCCTCAGCTCTGGAATTAATTTCGTAGCCCTACGCTGCACTCTTTCTAATTGCGCGATATCTTTCATTAAATATGGAGCCCAAAATTGAACAGCGTATTCGAGAAGTGGCCGCACAAGGGATTTATATAAAGGTAAAATTACATCCTTAGATTTGAAGGTGAAATTACGCGCGATATAACCCAAAACGCGATTTGCTTTTTTACACGCATCCGCGCATTGCTTCGAGAATTTAAAATCGTCTGAGACTAATACTCCCAAGTCTTTTTCTAATTTAACCGCGTCGAGGACTTGGCCTTTCATGGTATATTCTACTCTTAAATTATGGCAACCCAAGTGCATTACCTTGCATTTGCTTAAATTAAATTCCATTTGCCACTTGTCCGCCCAATTGGCAATCGAGTTTAGGTCCCCCTGCAATTTATCGACATCCGATCTTACATAGGCACGATTGCCCAGCTTCGTGTCGTCCGCAAATTTCGAAATCCGACTAAGTATGCCTTTATCTAAATCGTTAATATAAATTAAAAACAATAAAGGGCCTAAAACAGAGCCCTGCGGTACCCCACTACTAACGCTGGCCCAATCTGAACATTCCCCATTTATTACCACCCGCTGCGAGCGATCTTTCAGCCAATTTCTAATCCAGTTTAAAATCTTACCAGTCCCCCCAATCGCTTTAACTTTCATTAATAACCTTTGGTGGGGGACGGTGTCGAACGCCTTTTTAAAGTCTAAATATATTACGTCTACAGCTTTGCTTTCATCGTACACGCAAATCATTTTGTGGAAGAATTCGAGCAAGTTAGTCAAGCACGATCTCGCACGCCTAAATCCATGTTGGGTATCGTTAATCAGCTTATTTGCCTCGAGGTGGCTCACTATTCTATCTTTAATTACAGATTCTAAAAGCTTCCCAACGACCGAAGTTAGACTAATAGGCCAAAAATTCGTTGCTTCAAATCTATTCCCCTTCTTAAATATAGGTGTAACGTTTGCTCGCTTGAAATCCAACGGAACTACGCCATCCTCTAATGAGCGATTGAAAATTTCACGCAATGGCTTAACGAGTTCATTTTGAAGCTCCTTTAAATGAATTGGATATACCCCATCGGGGCCCGGAGATTTCGACTTTTTCATTAGCTTAATAAATTTAAGGATTTTCTCGTCATTTATAGTTACATCGGATATGCAATTATCAGCACTACGAACTTCCCCAATTAACGATTCCAATTCGGAAGAATCTTCCACAGTAAACACGCTCGTAAAATGTTCATTTAAAATTTTGGACATTTCTGTCGGAATTTCAGTCAAACGACCATCCTTATCTTTGATCGGCCCTATCGATCCTTTTACGGGTTTCCTATTATTTACGTACCCATAAAACCGTTTCGGTTCATTCTTTGAATCCTTAGCGAGGTTTATTTCATACTTCCTCTTCGCATCTCTGACCGCACGTTTAACTTCCCTACGAGAATCTATGTAATTTTGCCGGCTTATAACTGACCCATTGTTTTTATGAATTTTAAATTTTCTATTTCGGTCCCGGATTAAGCGTAGTATTAACGGACTAAGCCACGGAGCTCTCACCGACTTCCCGCTCTTACGCACATACTTAACCAAATCAGAATTCACACGAAGCAGCGTACATCGAAGTTCTGCGTACATCTCTCCTACCGACCTGTTCTCGAATCGTATTCCCCAGTCTATATCCTTAATCCTTTCGCGAAAAATATCGAAATCACAGCTACCAAAACGAGGGATGAGCTGCGAGCTCATTCTAACTTCTACGCAGGTGTTTAGATCGAATCTAATCGCATTATGGTCGCTGGAAGCTAAATGTTCACCCACACGTACGTTTTCTAACAATGACTCATCGGTTGCCATGATTAAATCAAGAATATTGCTATCACGAGTAGGCTCTTCCACTTTTTGTACGAGAAAATTCTCCAACATAAAGTTTAATAGCCTCTCCCCCGGTTTATCAGAAGTAAGGTTGCTAGAGTTAACATTAGGTAAATTAAAATCGCCGCAGACTAATGTGGTCCCTTTTCTAATCCAAGACGTAAGCGTATCGAAGAGTGCAGCATCTTCTCTTTCCAATTGGCAAGGCGGACGATAAACCACGACTAAGTTAATTTTATTTATAGCATCTAAACTTAGCTGGACTAATAAAGCATCACTTCGCATATCATCCTTAGACGAGTCCATCGTTATGGCGTTTAGATCCTCTTTTATGTACATTAATACGCCCCCTCCTCTACCGGTTTGTCTATTTCTGTAATGAATTTTTTACCCCGCTATATCGAACTCGCAAACACTGATCGCCGTATGAGTGTCTAACCATGTTTCACTTAGGAATACGAGGTCGAAATCACCCTCTAGAATAACGGCTTTTATTTCGGCAATTTTATTTTTTATGCTACGAACATTCGCATATATGCATCTCAGTTTGCGCTTTACGTTAACTCTTCTATAACACTCAGATCCGTTCCGTTTCCCTGCACCCCGTCGATAGTGCCCCCTTCACGCGTGGGCCGGACCGGCGCATCGGCATCACGTGGCCGCGCAACTCTCCTACCTAAAATGCTACGTACGGACTCGTCTAAGATCCTACCCAGCCGACTATTACCCACATCGCTTAGGTGAATTCCGTCCTTTTGGAAAAGTGACGGTTGGTCCTGGAATGAATCCCATACGTTAAAAAAGCTAACACCAGTTTCTCGACACAACCGCTTAAGACATTCGTTAGTATAGATCGCTCTAGATTGGAGGCGCAACGTGGATTTAAGTCGGGGGAGAACACCAATAATTCCCACGTTGGTTGCTTTGGATTTCGCCGTATCTATCATGGTAGAAGAGGAAGAATAGAAGAAGAAGAAGAAGAAGAAGAAGAAGAAGAAGAAGAAGAAGAAGAAGAAGAAGAAGAAGAAGAAGATATATAAAAATAAATTTTCTGAACTTCACCATTTGTAATTCTTTGGGTTTTAAAAAATTCACAAAATTTCGATACTTATATTTATTTCTGAACTACACCATTTTTTTTTTTTATATTATAAAAGAATTATTAGAAATAACTTTGATAAAAAAACATAAGTCATAACCAAACTAAGATGAAATTATTATTCAAATACTAAAAAAATCCCCTTCTTAAATTATAGAGTTAGTGATGATGATGATGATGATAACTCAAGCGATAACAGGTAATACGTGAACGTATATAGACAAAATAACAAGAGAGCTGGAGATGATGCCATGTGTTGCAAACAATTACACCACCACCTATATTAAAATTCCCTAGAAAAATCCAACCCTGGACCCTAACTTAAATATTTTACTTGCTTCATAATACAAATTTCACGACCGCTTCTATTGCAGATTATATAAATAACCATACAGTATAAGAAAAAGAGAAATTTGACCTGAATGAGCAGATGCTACAAATAAAACAGGAGGTGGGGGGGGGGGAAGGTGATAGAAAAGAACATAGGAAGATACAAAGATCAAAGAGAGAACGGGGGAGGACAGAATGAAGAAAATCCATAATAAGGAGACAGAAATAAGGCCAAGGGAAAAAGGAATTAACCTGGCCTGGAATCTAACTCGGCTCAACTGATTGCAGATGAGATGCTTGTCATCTTGCCTTTATTGCACAATCTAGAGATGTGCCGAGTACTCGGCATCGGCATCGGCATCGGCATCGGCATCGGCATCGGCATCGGCAAAATTTTGCCGATTCTTCGTCAAAATTTTAGCTTTTTATACAGTTTTGGTGGCTGAATTGGGCCAGACAACATACTTTGTGTTATTAGTTACTACAGCTTTATTAAGTAATACTTTTATTGTTTAATTCTGGTTAGATTATAGCATATGCTTTCAGGGATGCTTGAACGAAAGTAGCAAGCTACACTGATATAATTACTAAAAAGTTAAAAAAATACTCAACCATAAATGTGTTTTCAATGGTTAGTATTTTTTCTTTGGAATTTTAGGTCCTATATAGCGGTTCGCCTACTCAGGCACGTTTTATAGGGTTCCTTATCCATGGACATTGTCCATTTATCATGATATACTGGTCCCGTGTCAAAATGTATAAAGAAATTAAAAGAGATGAAAACAGTGGATCCGAATGGCTTCAATCCGAAACGAGATAAAGCACTAACTAATAAAAAGAAAAGTGTAAATATACTAACAAAATGTTTAAAAAAAAACGAAGTAAAAGGAAAGGAGCGAGTTGAGAAAAATCAAAACCAAAATGCTAAAGAAAGTTAAAAAAACCCACTAAAATAAAAGAACTTTGGCTAATAGCCATATCAAATATCTCTTAAATAATAAATGTAAAAAAAAGAAATAATAATAATAATAAGAGGGGTCAAAAATTAAAATTTAAACAAATGGCGTTTGGGAGGTGCCGTTGGAAAGGTTATACTTCAACACTCAACTAAACTATAAAAGGTAAACTAACTTACCTAACATGGTGACACAAACGTCTCTTCAGAGTGATTTTCAATCAGAATTCTTGTCAGTGAATATAAAAACCTTAGGTTTAGTAACGAAATAAGGATGTAAAAAGCAATATAGGTGCAGAAAAGTCTAGTGACCTTGAACAGCGTTTCTTTAAAAATTTAAAGGATATGTGTGTCTTTATTTATTGAAAACATTGTTGCTCTTATTGCAATAGTTACATTATATATATATATATATATATATATATATATATATATATATATATATATATATATATGAGGAATTAAACCACATTCTCCGAAGACAATTTAATTCAGAACAGTTTCGGTGTATCTCACACCGATACACCGAAACTGTTTTGAATTAAATTGTCTTCGGAGAATGTGGTTTAATTCCTCATCTTTTCTTGCGATATTGCATTAATTTTCATCATATATATATATATATATATATATATGAGGAATTAGACCACATTCTCCGAAGACAATTTTACCGTAATCGGGTCGAGCACTATGTTTGCAAAGCCAGCAGCGAAAAATCAAAACACTAACTCCCACAGAGAGGGGAGAAGCTGAAATTATTACTTCCAGAAAGTGGCCATAGCCCTAAATACATCGGTGAAGAGACTCCTGTTGTAACCAAAAACAAAGTTAATCCCGCTGCATAAGCAGTATTGACAACCCGAGACGCACAATTCGCTAATTAAAATGGGTACAGATGCTATTTTTAATTTACGTAGTTTACGTTAGGGATTTGAAGAGGCCTAAATTTCCCCTGGATGTGAAGAGGCCTAAATTTCCCCTCTAATGTTGTTGGTACGAAAAACAAGTCCGCGAAAAGTTCCTCCTCGAGCTACTGCCGAAGTAAAAACAAAAGGCCAGGCAAGTCATTTGTTTCGAAGCCGATCGTTCCCAAGAGTACCCAGAAGAGACTAGTAAAACAATAAATTCTACAAAGTTCTACCGAGCAAGGAAGACAACTTCTCGTTCTCGACGAGAGTATTATTCAACCGGAAGAAAGATTCATTAATCTAAAGGAATACCTATCGGGAGCCGTAGATAAGTGAATCGACCGGAAACCTCATAATTTCCACCTACGAACGCGCAACTAACCAACGCCTACCTTTTTGGCTGGAGAGAATCTACGCCAGTCAACTGGGATCTGCCTACCATAGGCCCAAAACCGCACCGAGACGGTGACATCACACACAGCCAGCCAAGCCTTCAAAAAAATAGCGGTAACTCAAACATTTCTTTATTATTTTGTGAAATCTATTCACAGTTCGCATTGTTGGGCGATTACTGAATTCATTAAAACGAATGGTGGCCCAAAGTTATCTGGGTAGCCCGTTGTAATATTCCTTTAGTAAGCCAGTGCATTGAAACTTTTTCGAAGATTAACATTTGCGTATTTAAGGTAGTGTAAATTAATTATTTTATGAGTCAAGCCTTATATCAATTAGTGAGATAATTTTTTAAAACTATTTTTGTTTTGATTGATTAGTTTGTTGTAAAATAAATTACTATTTTTGGTTAATGTTTCCATCTATCGCTTAAACGAAAGTTTTGGCAATATTAGTAGTCATAATTCGAGATTCTACCTTAGTTTGTGATATTAATCCCTTGAAGCGCTAATAACTGCCTTAATCGAGTACATACGAAGTGCAAGGCACCATCTTTTAACCTCAGCATCTGTCAAAAATATATAAAAAACTACTACAAAATAAAGTTGTGTCAGGTTTTAGAGGATTATAAACGACCCCCTCCCCCTAAAAAAGATAAATAATTAGTTAGTCGTTTTGCCCCTTGTTGAATAAGAACAAATTATTGCCAAATCGTTCAAGGATAGAAAAACACAATAACAAGATGAATTCGGGTTAGAATTTTTGTGTGTGGCTAATTGAAGGTATTCAACCCGTCAGGGGATGAAAAAGGAAGTTTTGTTTTGGTACCGATTGCTAACTTAGTTAATTTAAAGAGAGAGGTTAGGTTAGGTTAGGTTAGGCAGAGCGCTAAGTGTTTAGTGGTGGTATAAGTTCAGTTCGCTTAAGTAGGCCCCTTATCAATTAGTTGAAGATGTTACCGCGCCCCTCCCGTAGGAAACATCCCTTCGTCAGCGCTTTATGCGTTCCCCTCAGATCGACCAGAGCGACTGGTGAATTGCATAATAGATATGAGATCACCCGAAAGAATAAAATTCGAGCCTAGGGCGGTAAATGGTCATCCCTTGAAGCACTCTTATCTGGTCTAATGCCAAAAAATATTGATCGTAATTATTAAAAAGATTTCCTTGCCTATGAGAGAGACGAACGATGCTATGTCAAAATGTTAGTAACGCCATTATCGATTATCGATGGGAATAAAATAATTTTCAATGCAGGCCCTTCCTTATCTTGCGAGCGAGTCAAGAACAGCGTGCCCAATACCTGTTTCTGAGCCAATTTTGGAAAGGGCTATAATCCTACATTTCTTCAGTGTTTCGATGACTTTGAGGTAACGGAAAAAATAAAAAAAAAACAATGTACTGTCTGTAATGCACGCTGTCAATAAAAACAGTGTATTTTTGTCATTATCGCCACTTTAAAACAATGAAAAAGTATAAAGATTTTATAGGGATTTCCAAAATTGGCTTGTATACTTGACTTTCCCATTTTTTCAATAGTTTGATTGGTCCCCTTTTTCAATTTTATTTTCGTGAATACTTTTGTGTTCCCTTCCTTTTGCACAATGGATGATGGTTCCCTGTCAGGACTGTAGCATTATTTCGCTGTGTATGATGCCATTGTCCGGTGTTTTAAGAAATGTACCATCCTAGAAAATCGTGGCGCTTATCAATTCCTTGATAAGGAAATTTACCCACTTTCTGCTTAGTTTAGAGATTATTTATTGATTTTTTACTTTATTTTATTTATTGGCCTTGCCTGTTCAAATACGCCAATGGCCTGATATATTAAATATGAACAATATTGTGGGAAAGGGGGTTACAGCTGGGGACAGCACTCCTTGTATAAGAATTACGGCGAGTTAGTGACGGGTTTGCCCATAAAGATTAATTTTGACTGGGCCAGGTTAGGCGAGTGGCCTTAGCTTAGAAATTCTGACCAGTAGGCCTAGCCATCGGTTAGCGACCAGTATAGCAACGAAAGGGGAGGGCACTCCTTATTCAGAAGGGGGTGGTTTATAGGGCCGCAGCACCGTGTCAGATATTTGGTGAGCTTCTGACCGGTTCACCCGTGAAGGTTAGGTTGGGTGTGGTTAGGGCTAGGCTAGTGGTTGTAGATTAGTAGACAGTATCCATATAGTTGTGGCCAGTAAAATTTCTTTATCAAACCAGATCACCAAAAGGTTGAAAAATTACCTTTATCACTTATCTTACTGACCTGCCCCAAGGGTGGTTTGGCTAAAGGTCTTTGGTCATAGACTAGCCTAGGTCTATGTGGAAAAATTGCGATCTATGAAGAGAGTACCAGTAACGTAGGAACGGTTGCTTTCTTTTCCCTGCACCTTCAGGAGGAAGACGCCCTCCAGAAATTACATACACATATCGATGTATCCTGTGTCGTGTACTTTCAGAATATATATGGTCATGGGGCTATTTCTAAAACCGTAGGAGGAGTCATTAAGAAACAGACAAACAGTCACAGACAGACAGGAGCTACAACTTTATTATAATATATATATATATATATATATATATATATATATATATATATATATATATATATAAATTCATTGCGTTTGTGTGCATGTGTTAGTCTCATACACACTCACACCCACACACTGGTTCTCAGACATAGATGCAATCTAATATATTTGTACATTAATAATTCATATTAGAATACATTTTTCAGGAAAATTTCTTTTTAGTGCCTCATTGAACAGTTAATTGTTTCTATAATGGCTAGCAAAGGACAAACCAAGAGTGTTGTGTGGCGATTATTCACTTTAAATGAAGATGACCAAACAAAAGTAACCTGTACAATATGTTACAAAATATTGTCACGAGGTAATAAGAATGAAAAAAATTCTTTTACTACCACCAATATGCAAAAACATTTGAGGACTCAAAATCAGGAGCAGCGGGAGCAAGAGGAGGAGTTATAGGCACAGGAGAAAGCTCAAACTGAACAAAATCGCTCAATGAGTGATTACATCACTACAAAGAAAAAATCCAAAGGTGATTGCAGGCCATCAACAGCAAGCAGTTCGCATTTAGAATTGCAAATAACTTTAGAAGAAACCCTTGAGCTCAAGGAAGATTTGGGACATAAACAGTGATCAATCCAAAACAATTCATACTGCTATTGGTGAGATGATAGCACTAGACTCGCAGCCATTTTCAGTTGTTGAAGGTATTGTATATATAAGACCTATGAAACTGCTGAAACACAATTATCAACTTCCCTCCAGAAAATATTTTACTACCAATATTATTTCCAGTTTGCACACCAAAGTAATGACCAAAATCCGAAGCATCATTAATGAAGCAAGCAACATGAGCTTTACCACAGACATCTGGACGAACAATGCTGATGCGTCATTTATCAGGTAATAATCAACAAGCTTCTAAGTTCCAAATTTTAATGGCTATCAAGATTGCTTACACAGATAATGTACAGTTGTTTTTTAATAACTATGTTAAGCAATGTTAAATCATGAGTTATTTCAAGTTCAACAAATTAGGTTTTTAACTTATTTCATGCTATTAATATTAGACAGTTTAGACTAAACTAAAAAGTAAAAATCTATGACGGTATTTCTATTTCATTCTTTTCAGCTTACTGGCAAATTGCATCGATGAAAATTTCAACCAGTCATTAGTTGTCTTACGAGTGAATCTATTCCCAGATTCACATACTGCAACTAACATATGTGACACTGTTCAAGATGTAGTCGATGATTACAAAATCCTCCCCTTACAATGTCTACATCATCGTTTATGACAACGCAGCAAATATAGTGAAGGGAATTTCAAGTACTGGCTTTAACAGTCTTAGCTGTTTTCTTCACACCAACTAATTGATCATACATGATGCAATATTCAAATAGCGAATGATCAAGGACATAATTGCAAATTGCCGCCAAATAACAGGGTATTTTAATCACTCGTCGTTAGCATACACTAAGCTTGAAAAGCTTCAAACGCAGCATAATTTGCCCAAACATAAGTTGATTCAAGATATAACCACTCGTTGTTGGAATAGTACATACCTCATCCTTGAACGAATATTCTAACAAAAAATTGCAATTGCTAACTACTGTGCACAAGTCCTAAATTTGATAGTATTTGATGCCAACAAATGGGCATTAATTGGCAAATGCTCAAGCCTGCTCAAATTTTTTCATCTAACAACACAAAGGTAATATAATATATATATATATATATATATATATATATATATATATATATATTGCTAAAATTTACTAGCAATCAATAAGCTTTCTTTTACGAAGAGATTCACTGAAAGATATTTCATCTCTTGAGAAGTTTTTTATTTTTATATATTTTTCTTTTTTTATTTCCGTTTTTGGTTAAAAGGGGTTACACCTTCATCTTCGGCCTAGTACGTGACCTGAAATGGGTAGTAAAGTAAGAATATGGAAATAAATAAAATTAAAAAAGTCTCTGCAAAAGAGAGAAAATATCTTCCACGGAAGCTGCAGTTTTCTCTTTAATATCAAGCAAATAGATAAATAGTGGGAGGAGTTCGTTAAGAATACAATTATAATTGACAGTTCAATTTTCAGTTGTTAATCTGTGACGGGTTAACTCTGTTAGATAATAACTGTTAATTATTTATTTATTTTTAATTAATTATTTATTCCATTATATTATATTATAAATTAATTATTTATTATGATTATAATTTATAGTTTAATATTTTGCCATGTACCTATTTAATAAATATTAAATAGGTAAAGTTCTTTAGCTTCTTTATCTACGGTACTGAACGCACATTTGTCTCAGATATTAATTATTTATTACTGCCTTTGTTCATAACCTACAAATTACAAAATATCAATGCAATTCTTTTATTTTTTTTTTCAGGCTGAGTGGAAGGAAGGAGAGCCAATGCTTCAGAAATTATTCCACAAGTGGGAGTCAGGAAACATGCCATAACCAAAGCTATATCAGATTCAAGGTTCAGTGGATTGGGTATCACGGTCAGCGCAATCTCAAGATCAATGGACAACAGATTTGCTAAGTATGAAGCAAACGAAGATCTAATAGCAGCGACCATGTTGGATCCAAGATATAAAAATAGTCTTTTGAAAAGTTCTGAAGAAGGTTCAAAGACCCATTTCATTTCAAACCAGAATTATTTGACTGACAATCATAAGAAAATGCATAATGATAAAGAGAATTATGAAGACTTTGAAGAGATTGTAAGCTCTTCCTCCAATGACATAGAACCTACAAATGAAAATCAAAACGAGGAAGCTGGAGCAAGTGCCGATCTTTTTTAATTTGACTCGTGTTTGAATGATTTGATAGCATCAGCAGAGTCAAGTACCACCACAAATGTTGAAAAAGAAAACAAGAGGAAACTTCGCCGGCAATCTTCATCTTCACATGCTATTAGAAATGAACTCGAGAAATACTGTTCACTACAATTGGAACCACGAGATACGGATCCAATACTTTGGTGGAAAGCAAACATAAATGCATTTCCTGGGCTTGGAAAAGTTGCCATAAAATGCTTTCATCTCCACCGTCATCAATTGAGAGTGAGAGACTTTTTAGCATTGGTGGCAACATTTTCATGCCACATCGTAACGACTGCTTTGCTTGCCTGAGTAAGTCTTGCTCTTCTCACTCGTGTCTTTTGATAAAGCCAACCTTAAGTTTGTTTTCGCACATTATTAGTGAATTGTGTTTTCGCGCGTTTGGTGATTGCTCACCCGGGAATACCGACTCAGCCTACGTACGAAATTGTCATTGCGTTCTTACGCGTAAAAAGTGGAATTTCACTCGCTTCGTGCGTCGGTAGCGAGGGTGAATTTGCTTCCGCCCTCCCCTCCATTTTCCACACCGGACTCCCTTTGTGGTGGACCGGAGACCTGCAGGCCCTCGAGAAGCGCCTGCACCCAAGGTAAAGTGCCATTTTGATCGGGGTTTTTTTTTGCTTTGGACAGGGATTACTTCTTTTTATCTATTCTTTCTCACTGGTGATAAATATCACGTACTCACACACACGAACACAGCCACACACTCCGAGTCTTCGCATATTCTTTTATCTCTTCAGCTTCCATGCGGAAATGGAGACTTAAATGAGGGAGACTCGGCGGATACCGCTGAGGACTCTCCCTGATGGCCCCAAGCAAGATCGGGGAGATGTCTTCGCAATCACCCATGGGGAACTAGGGGTAACCCTAGTACGACTCATCGACACATATAATGGCTACTCGGCTATCTGCCAAAAGGAGAGTGACTGCGAGGTCCTCACCTCTCAAAAAGCGGCAGAGTCGTTAAAAAAGATAAACCTCAGACCCCACACGCCTCCACAAATTAAAACTCATCGCAGCATTATTCTTCGGCGCCTCGATCCTTGGGTTGGCAGCCACAGCATTGAAGAAATTCATGCTGAGGTTGAAAAAAACCACCCCTGGGCTAAAATAGCGGAAATCCTTAAATTTAAGGATTACACGCATGTCTTCAAGATTGTGTTTACGGATTCGGCAATGGCGGTTAAGGCTACGGAGTGTGGTATGCTCCTCTTTAACGTTCGAATCTGCCCCGAGCAGATCGAACGTGAGGAGTTTATCGACCTCCAAATGTGCTTCAAATGCTACAAGTATGAGGAGCACACCACAGCCAACTGCCCCAAAGGAAATGCCACCTTGTGTTCAATCTGTGCATCGGACAACCACTTCTGGAGGAGCTGTAAGAACACCACCATGAAGTGTCTGAACTGCGCGGGGTAACATAAGACACTCTCCATGGCCTGCCCCATCAAAAAACAGATCTTGAAAAACAAAGCCACACAAAAACGAACTGAAGAGGAAAAAAAAGCCAACACTACTTATGCCAAGGTCGCAAAAGCTGCGGTAGCGGAGTCAAAAGCGAACCCTACATATCTCCACGTCGAAAATGAAAACTCGACAAAAATTATGTGTTGCATATATTATGCTCATATTGCGAATCTCTCCTCCCCGGGGTGCTTTGCAGATGAGCTTAATAAGATGCTGACAAATAATGGAATGGAGAAGATGTGGTTCCCCTCGAACCCGCGGTCAGAAGAGATCCTGAAAATTAGTCTCAAACCTCAGTGCGAGACTAATTGTCAGAATCTCCCAACCCCCAGTAATGCCACAACCTCAGCTTCCTCCAGAGACCCCAGGATACAGGCTGCGAAAGCACGCACTGAACAGAAACAACCCAAAGAAACTACGAAAAACAAAACTACCCACGCAATCACACCCACAAAGGTGAATAACGAGAGCACGGAGACTGGAGTTGCGAGAGCCGAGGGAGGGGTACGTTCGCCCCGCTCACGTAAAACCTCGCAGCCCCAGAGACGCCCGAGATCGTCCTCTTCTTGTAAGAGGGAATCCAGGCACGCATACCATTCAAGAAAAATTAACTTGAAGGTATTCGCTGCCGAAAGGTCCCCTTTTCCTAAGGAGATGGATGCCCTTGATGTATCCGAAGGCTTAATAGCCGGAATATACAAATGGGAATTCACCTCGGACGAGCTCAGTGAAAAACAGGTCGAGGAGGCTTTACTCCAAGGCCTGATCAAACTGACTCCGGACTCCTTTATAACCCTTACCGACGGCGAATACAGGAAAAAACGTACAGGAAAAACCATAACGCCCCCAAACACTCCACAAGGACCTAAACTCGTAAGAGAATAAAGTCCTAAAAACATTATATTACACTCGAAAACCCTTAAGTGAACTACAAAATGACGACTTTAAAAATTTTATATTTGAACTCTGACGGATGGACAAACAAAAAAATATTATACGGAAACGTATTAAGACAAAGTGACCCAGACGTTATATTTATTTCTGAACATGGAATAAACGACGCTAACCCGATAAAGATCTTTCCCTACGAAGTCTTGACCAAAAATCACAGCGGAGAACGTTTCGACGGATGCGCCATAGCTGTGAAAAGAGGTCTTGACTTCAGATCAATAAGTGGACTCGACGAATCTTACCTTGCTGTAGAGGTCCGTACGGCAGTGGGACCCCTGGTCCTGGCAACGGGGTACCAACCCCCAAGGAGAGGGTATTTGCCCCTCCCAAACTTCTTGCAGTTATGTGGTCATGGCAGAACCGTTCTCTTTGCCGGTGACCTCAATGCAAGAAGCGCTGCCTCCGGTTATACATCGACCAACCCAGCAGGCAGGAATCTCGAGACACTTATTGATAGAAACATTATGACTAGAATTGGACCAGACTTCCCTACATATATCACTCACAGGTCAGCCACAAAACCAGATATTGTGCTAACCAGCAATATGTTCCCTTATAATTACTTCATTGAGCCGGGCCCCCCTATTCCCAGCGACCACCAGGCTATCCTTATTAAAATCTCAACCTCCCCCATTCAAATCCCTATCCCAGAGCGAAAGAGCTATGCTCGAGCCAACTGGGATAAGTATAATCAACTCCTCGAAAGTTATAACCCAGAACCCTTAAATGATGCCTCCCTTGAAGAAATTGACGAGGAGTTGGATAAATTAAACGAAAAACTATTAAAAGCCGACAAGGAAGCCGTCCCCCGAGTTAAATATAAAACTCTCCCTGCCCCCTCATGGACCCCTAGAATGAAAACCCTCGCGAGGGAATATAAGGAACGGATCAATGAAGTGAACCTCACTGGCCCCAACATCAACACACACCGACAAACACGACTCATACGCGACGAACTAATGACTCTCATAAGGGACCAACAGAGTGTACTCTGGAATAATTTGATTGACGGACTGAATGTAGAAACTGACTCACGTACATTCTGGCAGACGGTAAAACGACTAAAAGGCGGACAGCCACCAAAGACTATTAAACTTATACGTGACGACACTGAAATTTCTGACGTGGAAAGAATCGAAGAGGAATTCAGACTCTTTTGGGCATCTATATTTAAGATTTCCCCGGAAGAGAATGATGACTTCGATTTGGACTTCGAAGACGAAATTATTAACGACCTGAATGACCAAATACACAGAACGCATCCTCACCATTGCGTATCACAGAACAGGGAAATGGAGGGACTCGGCGGTAGAATTACTGCCGAGGAACTCTCTATGACCTTAAAATCCTTCCGACAGCGAGCACCGGGGCGTACAGGACTGACGAAGGAGAATTTTATTCGAGCCCCGCCCAATGTCCTATTGGGGCTCATGAATATCATGAACGCATGCCTAAACGTGGGATACTTCCCTGACCACTGGAAGGTAGCGAAAATGATATTCATTCCAAAAGCCGGTAAACCACCGGACAGTCCAGCTAACTTCAGGCCCATATCTCTCCTAGAATTTTCAGGGAAAGTCTTGGAGAAGATATTGGCCAACAGGGTAAACATGTTCCTCGAGAGAAACAACTCTCATAACAATCAGCAACATGGCTTCCGTGCGAAGCGAGGAACAGACACGGCGCTAGCCGTAATTACCGAGAAGTTGGCAAAAGTAAAATCAGAAAAACGCCATGCAAATCTGGTGCTACGTGATGTCAAAAAGGCCTTTGACAAGGTATGGAGGAGAGGCCTACAATATAAGATCCTACAACTAGGCCTCAATCCCATACTTGAGAGGATTCTTTGTGACTATGTGATGGAGAGGAGAGCGTTTTTGAGTATAAAAAATTATAGCGGCCCTGAGTTCGAACTCGAGGCGGGGGTGCCCCAAGGCGGGTGCATCTCTCCCCTGCTCTATAACATCTACACTATAGACCTTCCCCAACCCTTGACTGAGGGTTCCTTATACGGCCAATTTGCGGATGATATAACGATGATATGTACGGGGCCTTATCGGAATGCGAATTTCATGGCACGAAGTACGGCAGTGGAAATCGAAAACATCAACTCTTTCGAGAGAAGATGGAAGATATCCACCAATGCCCAAAAGTTCCGTGTAATTCCATTATTCCGAAGGACTCTGGCAGACATCCGTGTGGGGGGTGCACGCATCCCATACCGCACGGAGGGCACGGTTCTGGGACTACAAATTACGACTGGTGGGTATAGGAGCCATGTAGCGAGAACTACACAGAATGCACGGAGGGACTTGGGTGAATTTTTCAAATTCGTAAACCTGAGTACCTCCAACAAACTGAAGATCTACAATGCGTGCATTCGCTCAAAACTCCTGTACCCCCCGATCCCTATAAACGTAGTTTCCAAGACCCAAGTCTTTAAACTGCAAAGGGTCCAGAATAAGGCAGTATATATCATTACGGGAGCCCGAAGGAGAGAAGGGAGAAGGCAGAGTGAACTCCATGGTGAACTGGGGATGACCCCCATAAACGTGGAGCTTCACCTCAGAGCAGCCAAAATCTGGGACAAGGTGCACCGGCACCTCCCTCCCGAGTTTGTACTGGAGCACATCGACTTCGACATTTTACCTAACTTAAGACGACCGATTAGTTTCAAAAGCAGTAGACTACCGAATGACTTTAACGTCGACCCAAAGTTCACTTAAAAACTAAATAACCCCCATTCATAACACAGAAAAAACATGAACAAAGCCAAACGAGTTTAGCCACCGAATTAGCACTTGCTTAATTTGGTTTAAAAAACACTTCCCCAAATTTTTGTGCGAAATATCGCCAAAAAACAATTAAACAACACAAAAATCCAAATCTAGGTGTGAAACACCCAGAATTGAAGATGAAAATCTTCCAAAAGCCACGTAAAGATATTGTATATTAATACAAAGGCTCGAATGCCCAGCGCATTTACCAGATAGTATATTCATATGCTATCAAAAAAACACAAAACCAAAACGCAAAAAAAGCCAGTGATACCCTTTCACCAGGGATCTGTCTTTCATTCTACCTTTCATTTTCGCTTTCCTATTATTTTTTCCCCTATTTCCCCACTATTTCTCCTACTAAAACCCTCTTCTACTATATTCCTCACTTGTTATGTCCAATGTCCAATGTCCACATCGTAACCGTCTTACTCCAGGAAATGGAGAAAAATTAATGTTATTAAATTTCAATTTACGTGTTTTTAATTTTGAATACTAAATATTTTGTATTTTTCTTCTGTAGCTAGTTGAAAAATGAATACTCAATATACTGTATTTATTTTTGTATTTTTTTTTGGCAAGTTGAAAAATCAAAGTGTTCTACCTTGTAAGAAAGGAAGTGACTAACTAGAGTGCTAAACAAAATATAAATTCGTTTAGCAGTTTAGATACCACAGTTCCTTTGTTATTACTTAGAATATTTTCATTTTTTAACTAGCACCAAATAAAAAAACCAGAATGATTCTATTTGAAATCATATTTTTAACATTAAAAATGTTAAGTAAATACTAAATAATGGTGATTGGAAGCATGTTTTTTTCAATTTATAAAAGTCTAAACTGGCTGTAGGCTTTAATTTTCGATTATGGAATTTGGATAAATCACATAAATATATTTTTTGTTGCTGTTTGGTATATAGGTTTTTCCTGATATGAAAGGAAATGAAATAAATTCTGTAAAGATCCATATTCATTTTGTATCCTAAAACCTTCCATCAAAAGCTATAAAATTCCATAAACTCAATGGCTATTGAAAAGTATAAAAAAAAACACTAAAAAATACTCCATTGCTTTGTCTATTGGCTTCCAAGTTCCAAGCTTCCAACAGCCTAACAGTTGAGTAATATAGTTAAGGAAACTAATTATAAAGTATCTAATAAATTAAGCATAATACACTAAAAACAAATATTAGCCAGATTCGGCATCGGCAAGCAAGTATAAATAAGAATCGGCATCGGCAAAAATTTGGAATCGGCACAACTCTAGTACCATCCTTTGCTCTCCTTGATATTTTTGTGTTCCAATATCCATTTTTCTTCTAACATTTTATCTATATATAAAGTAGAGTAACTATTATGAGCGAGATAAGTTTCGAGCTTATTAAATTTGGGGGAGATTAAATCCTAAATAAACCAAGCAATGGCATCGCCACTCCTCCCCTACGGGGGGAGCTTGCGCTTCACTACTAAGATTAAAATTTAAAATCTAAAAAAAAGCAGCCATGAATAATTTTTTATAAATTTTATGAACTTCACCATTTGTAATTCTTTGGGTTTTAAAAAAATTCACAAACTTTCGATACTTATATTTTTTTCTGAACTTCACCATTTTGTTTTTTGATATTATAAAATAATTATTAGAAATATCTTTGATAAAAAAACCTAAGTCATAACCAAACTAAGTTGAAATTATTATTCAAATACTCAAAAAAATCCCCTTCTTAAATTATAGAGTTAGTGAAGTGATGAGAAATAAATTAATTTTGGTTTGATCAGATCAGATCAGATGAAGGTATCTGGTATAACCCTTTTCACAGCACTGGACTATACGTTTTTCTGATCTTATTTCAGGCTACTCAGTCTCTTCCAACACTTGTTTTCTTCCCTTCCAAAGACAGTATCTGAGTTCCTTATATTTTTCAGCTTTCTCACTTCCTGTAAATAATAACACTTCCCTTAGTTGCACATCCTGGATTTCAAACTGTGTCCTTTATTTCTTCAAGGGAAAATCATACATTTACTTTATTCTTTATTAATATTTAATCCAAAGTCCACTGCCACTCTCACCAAGACCTCCACCAACTGCTCCATCTTCCGGATTGAAATTGTCATCAGCAATCCATCGTCAGCATAATAAAGTGCAGGCAAATATACTGTCTCATTTTTGTAACCAATCCTTTTTTCACATATCTTTTTATGATTAAATTTGTCACAAGTATAAATAGCTGTGGGGAACTTGTACAGCCTGACGTATGCCACTAGTAACTGGTATTTGACAGATCTTATTGTTATTTAAATATAAAGATTTTCATCACCACTATATAATTTAGATATGCTGGTTATTACTTTCGGTTCACATTCATATTTTATTAGTGCTTGTACGAGTTTCCTCCCATTGCCCGAGTCAAAAGTAATTTAGCAAAAATAAATCATCTTCCAGTCTTCTTCCTTTCGTAAATCCTGCTTTCAATTCATTTACTTCATTATTAGTTATTAAATTTTCAATATTTTTTTATTTTAACAGACTTATGTATAGTATATAACCCGTGTTTGTTAGGGCAATGGGTCTAAAATCTTATATTTTTCCATAAATTCCTTCCAGTATTCCTCTTGTCTTATATTTCTAATGTCAATTTAACTTCATACTTATTATCGCTTCCTTTACTCTTTTCTGAACTTCATACAGAGATTTATAATGTCCCCCCTCCACTCTATCCTTTGCATTCATCCTTTTCCTATTATACTCTCTCCTCCTTTTAATACTCTCTTTCACCTCTTTATTAAACTAAATTGGCATCCTACGAGACTATTCTTTAGCCGTCTTTCTTAGCTTTTTCTTTAAGTGTTTGTCAGCATTTGTACGTATTAAGTTTTCTAATATCTTTAATTCTAAAGAATTAAGAATTTTTTCTTTTATTGTTCTCTTTTTACATCATAATATTCTATCCATATAAAATCTTTTTTTGCTGTGTTTTTTGCTCTATTTTCCATCTTAAAACACATTTTTATTAAGTTATGTTCTGATAAATCAAACATTTCCTTTTTTTCGTCAATAAACATATTTTCAAAGAATGGATATAATTTTTCATTAACTAAACAGAGATATATTCAACTTCTTTCATCTCGTTGCTTTTAGTGATAATTCCTTCACATTTTTCATCTGCGTTCAGCAAAATTAAATTAAGGTTTTCCATTAATTCCAATAGATATTTGCCATTTTTATTCAGGGGTTGTTTACCAATAAATTCCAGGTGCCCTTTAAAATCACCCATCACTAACAACATCTCTTCTTCCAGACGTTCAAGTTTCTTCTTCATTATCTCTCTAATGACTTTGTTCCTCTCTTGATCTTGCACATTCATTTATACAGTGATAATATGTAGTTTCATTCCACAAAAGTTTACTTCTAAATACATTATATCATCATGCTCTAATCTATTTTAATTAACTTCCTGATATTTTCCCTTCCTGGCCAATACCATTAATCCTCCACTCTTTTTGTCTTTTTCTTTTCTCATGATGGATATCTCTTCCAAGTCAACAGAAAAATCTACCTTCTTATATTTTTGTTGTGTTTCTCTTGTACTCGTACATAATAAATTTAAATTTTGTTCCTTCATTAACCTCTCTATCTCCATCCCTTTTTGCTGTGTTAGGCCCTGTATATTAATCAATCCAACATAATTTTTTTCTTCTTGGTATAGCATCTCTCCTCTTACTTTCTTTAAAAATTTCTCCGGCATATTTTTCCTTGCTTTATATACAAGCCAATCTCTCCCTCACTTCGCCTTCTCCTCAGCTCTTCTCTCAGTATCTTATCTTTTTCTCGTTCCTTCTTAGTTAAATCTGGTGAAATACCAACTTTTCTGTACTTTTCATTAGTTACCATTCGTAGATTTTTGGCATTTCTTAATATTTTCCACTTAACCTTTGTATTCTTCAGCCTCACTAACAGTGGCCTTAGGCTTCTTTCACCTTCACTCCTCCCAAGAAGTTCTAGCCTGGCAACTTCCTGTACGCCATCTTCCATTCACAGTTTCAATCTTTCTTGAAATATCCTCTCACAGAAGACACAATCTTGCTTCTCCTTTCCCTGTACCGTCTCACATTCAGGTTCTTCTACATTATATAATACAAGATTTGTGGCTCTTCGTCTTTTATCCTCTTCTTCTCTCATTGTCTCAACCATTTCATCCTTCACTTGGGCCTTCCATTCCTCCTTAACCTGGACTAATTTCTCTACACTCAGATCTGCTATACTTTTAATTTCTAAAACCTTTGCTGTTATTTCTTCTATTATATCCTGCTTCATACTATCCCATCTCTTCTCTAAATTCTCAATCTTTTCCTCCAACATTTTATTCTTCTCTTTCAATATTTTAATTTGCTCTGCCTGTTTTCTAATTTCACTTTTACATTTACTGCAATACCACCTCTCTGACTGATACTTCACTAGCAGCTTATACAATCCTGAGGTACCTTCTAACATCCTGCATGGTGCCATCTCTCACACACATCACAACACAAACCACTATCATTTTTCTTTACTTTTACTTTACTCTTGATAAAGATCGTTGCCTTTTCGAGGAGTAGTCGAAAATGGTTTTAGTTTCCTCGCTGGTTGAGATGAATTTAAATTAAGAAATATATGAGTTTGACAAGAAAGACAATATTTAGCTATGCTATAATAAATATATTTACATATACGCTTTGTAGAGCTCTTGCTAGCCGAGTAGATACGGCGTTGGTCACCCAACGTCGGTGTACCGGGTTCGATCCCGGGATGAATCGACACAAACGTCAGCGCACGTAAAGATCTGGCTACCAATTGGTGGAGCCGTTGTGGCCAACGCTGTACTGGGCTGGGTAGATCTTACACTTATCAATAGGCAATTACAACACTGCTTTCTTTCTTCTGCTTTCTTCGCAGCACAACACACAAACACACTCTCTGTTCCAATAAATCCTGCCGATGGCTATTTATATCTACATACCTCTGACGCGGAACAGGTCCCTCTACCCCGGGAGACGAAGGTTCCAACTGAATGTTGTTTGGGACCACAATCATAATACTTCCAGTTACCCCTACTTCAAGAGGACCGGCGCTTGGTGCCCTTGGGATCACCAACGATCGTCATACTATTTTTTTTGTTGTTTATTTCATTATAAAGTCGCTATCAGCCTAGATAAATGCAGTTTGGCCAACTATTACTAATTAGCTCTCTGTTGAAAAGCGAATTGTAGACTTATCATCAACACTTCCACTACTATAAATAATTGAATTAAACAAGTCAGTGTTCAAGAGTAAACGGGAGAGGCTTTGAAATTAGAGTGAAAATGTTTGACAGGAATGATAATATCATAAAAATAAAGGGATTATTTACCTCTCTGTGCAAACGCGAAGTCAAAGTTAAAGAGTGAGTCGAGGGAGCTTTGAAATCTATGTGTGTGGTAAAGAGCAACTCCCACACACAAATTCCCAGACTCCATTGGTAGAGAGCTTGGCTGGATATGAGAGAGTTTACTCCGAACGTAAGAATTTTTGCCTTACCCCAAAACGACTCATATGATAAAACATGGTATGCTGACCAAAGTCGCGTGCTCTCACTTATTCTGATTTATGACCTTACGACCTTCAAAACTTTTAATAATTACCGGACTAACCTTGGGAGGATCTTGGCAATTATACCATTCAAAGGAGAATGTAAAACAACATAAGAATTTCAAATTTCGTTACAATCGGCCAAATAGCTATGATTTTATTGCAAAATAATTCCCGGGCTAACTCTGCGAGGACGTTGGCAATTATATCATTCGAAGAGAATGTAAAACAACATAGGGGTTTCAAATTCCGTTGAAATCATCCGAATAGTTATGATGTTAATGTCCAAGTAAAGAAGTTCCTGGACTAACCTTGAAGGGACCTTGGCAATTATATCATTCGAAGAAGAATATAAAACACCATAAGGGTTTCAGATTTCGTCACAATCGGCCGAATAGTTATGATGTTATTGCCAAATAATTCCCCGGCCAAACTTCGGAGTACTTTGGCAATTATATCATTCGAAAGAGAATATAAAACAACATAAGGGTTTCAAATTTCGTTAGAATCAGACGAATATTTGATGTTATTACCAAAACAACAAAGCAAAACAGGGACCGAATGACCGACTGACCGCCCGACATAGTGAAATATAAAGTCGCCCAGGACTAAAAATGCATTTAGAGTAATCGGGGTGGCAACCATTTAATGATTACGCCCCAGCAGGTCTTGGGTAGGCCTTTGTCCGGTGCAATTAATATGATTTAAGAGAGAACAAATACAGCAAGAGACATCTGATAGACTGAATGAGTCTGTCTACCAGATCGCTCTATTTACTCTTATTATATTTTTACAATTCTAACAACTGCTATCGCATGACCTTTGACACTTAACTATATATAATATCGGAACACTTTACACTATTCTAGAATTCTCTTTAATACTTCGTACTCAAAATGACATTGATTTCTTAACAAACTAAAAGGTTTTTTCTATACTTTGATTTTATTAACACCATGGTACCACATATCCTGTGTAAAATACTGTACACACGAAACTAACAATTTAACATAGTGCTTTCAAGTAGACCTGGTAATCTTTAAATTAAAAAACACCACGCTAGTACTCCATTACACATCACGTGGTTAAGATGAAATTTCAAAAGAATAAGGGTTCTATTAGTATTGATGCTTCAACGTCGATCTATAACCTGATTACCCTTATTCAGTTTCCCAGAAATTTAAGTAAAAAAATTTTACAAATATTATAATTCAGTCTTGAGGATTAAAAGGGCCAAAAAACATCTCGTTTTAGATTACTTCTGGAGTTTTGCCTTTATTTCAGTGAATCATTAATAAAAGAGACTTCCTTCTCAGTCGTCATTCAATTGAGATCCTTGAGGTCGATTCAATTACCACTTGTAATAGAAATAAGGTGGATTATATTACCACTTGGAACGCAAATTGACTCAATTATATTACCCATTACCACTCACTACATAAATTACATCAATTATATTACAACTCACTGCATACATTAGGTTAATTATATTACCACAGATAACAAAAATAATACCGAATATATTACCACTCATAGTATAAATGGGGTCGATTATATCATAATTTGCAACAGGAATGAGGTCTATTTGTTACCAATCACAACATAAATGAGGTCGATTTCATTGCTAGTTATAAATTAAATGAGGTCGATTCTATTAACACCCTGTACATATATAAGGTCGATTGTATTACGACTCGCAAGATAAAATGAATTAATACTATTACAACTCATAAAAATTAGGTTGGCAATAGTACTACTAGTAAGGTAAAATAGGTCTGTAATATTACCACTTGCAAAAATAGGTCGATTTTATTACCATTTGCATCAGAAACGAGGTTGATTCTATTTCTAATCACAACAGAAATTTGGTTGCTAAAGTTACTACTCGCAAAAGAAATGAGTCGATTCTATTACCATACCAAACAGAAATGAGGTCGATTCTATTACCATACCTAACAGAAATGAGGTCAATTTTATTAACATTTCTAACAGAAATGAGGTCGATTCTATCTCTATCCCTAACATAAATGAGATAAAGTTCATTACAACTTGTAACATAAATGAGATCGATACTATTACCACTCGTAGCATGAATGAAGTCAATTTGTTTAAAACTCATAACAGAAATTAGGTCAAACTATTACCACTCTTAGCATAAATGAGGTTGAAATCATTAACAATCGCAACATAAATGAGGTCAATTATATTACCACTCACAACAATAATATCGGTTTTATTACCACTCGTAGCTATAATTAGGTAGATTATATTAACAATAGTGATTAAAATTAGGCCGGGTTTATTACCACTCATTATTAAAATAAGGTTAATTATATTACCACCCATAAGTAAAATAGGCTCCATTTTATTACCACTCATAAGTAAAATAAGTGCATTATATTACCACTCGTAACTAAAATTATGTTGATTATATTAACACTCGTAACTATAATGACGTTGATTTTCTTACCAATCTTAACTATAATTAGGTCGATTTTATCACCACTCCTACCTAACTATAATTAAGTCTATTCTATTACCACTCGTAACTAAAATTAGGTCGATTCGATTACCACTCGTAACATAAATGAATAAATATGTGAGATACCCGGACCTATTAGGAGCTCCCGCTAGCCTAGTGGACACAGCGCTGTTCTTCTTACATCTCTGCCCAGGGATCATTGCCATTGAGAGCAGACTTCCTCTGGCTCACAATCGATCGTCATGCCGATCTATATGTTGGTTTCACTATCGATTTGCAGGACCTCGCCTTCGGGAAGAGGGATCTCGTCTACGAGCGAAAGGCTGCCTAGCAGAGACCCATGAAAAATGCTTCTGTTAAGGGGACGCTTCAAGAATTTAGAATCGACTTTGCCGATATTATCTTCGGATGCTTTGCCAACCTATTCGAACTAACAACTTACTTGTCTTTTGGTAATACCAGCGACTGGTACATTTATTTAACTGAAATAATAGGGATTTCTGCACTTCTAAATGTTGAAAAGAGCCTTTTAAAAGAACAGGTAAAGTTAAAGAAGATGAGAAAGAGAGGATTATACAAATTAATCTTAAAATGAGGTTACTGGTAAAAGTAGGTATACAGAAAGCACACAACTTTACAGCTCTATCTTCACGCAGGTGAATTGTGGATGATTGAATGGCCTCCAGGACCCTATGCCCATAAGTGAATCTCCGTCTATATAATGTCTTCCACACATTTTCACTTCATCTTCATCTTCTGACAGAGATGCCCTCGTTGGTTTCCGCTTCTTAGTTAATATTAGGGCAAAGGTCAAAGACGAGTGCTCGATATCCGTAGAGTAGCATTTAAGTTTTCCCTACTCTTTCACACTTCCATTTTACCGATATATTGCGAAGGGTTTTTTTTTATAGCGGAAAAGGTCTTGTTGGTTTTCACTTAATAATTGAAGAAATAAATATATTCCCTGTTCACCAAACTCTCTTTTGCACAGATTCCTTGCTATTCTCTCACTATCCTTCTATCCATGTCTGTGGAAAAGGACTTAAGTTCAACCTCACTCAAACTTCAGGGAATCGATCTTCTCCTGAAGCAGATTGTCTCTTCCTTCTGCATTCCTCGCCTTCAACCTCACTTATGAATCGCTGTTTGGAATTTTCCGATCGATTAGGGGCTTCGTCCGTGGAAGAAGAAAGTGGTGAAAATATATTGATTCTTCGAATGGGATGAAAAGAATAAAAGCTGGGAATGAAGAGTTAGAGAGAGATAAGCGTAATCAGAGGTATATATATCTTTGGTAACCCGGAGAGTTCATTCTGCTTTAGAATTTTTTTAAAAATATATTTTTAAGCATATTTATAACCTTTCTCTCATTTAGTAGTAAAAAAAAAACCAAAAAAATTCTTTAATAGTAAAAATACCTATGCACAGATTTTGAGGTAATAACACCCCTGACCAAATTTACCTTCAAAAATACCTCAAATATATCTCTTATCCACTCGTTCTTCAATCTATCCAATCCACTCATTGGCAGTTTATTTAGCCTTTGACACATTGCACACACTGCACCTCTTCGACATTCATTAACGCTGTGATCAACCTTGAAACTTTGCTTTCATTCAAAGACTTGTAATCATACTCCCCCCCCACCATCTTTTCTAGCATTTCTTACAATATACCTATACTATACAGACTTAAAACACCGTAAATGCCCAATGCGAACATCACGATTTCAAAATTAGATCCAATTCATCTTATTTGCAAAACACAGCCTTGCGTTTCTTCATTTACTCGCAGCAGTTGTGTCCACACGGACCATATCAAACGCTTCTATCAAATTTTTCTATTTTATGTCCCTCTCAGTTAGTAACTGTCAATCGAGCTTATATGTCCATAGACAGCTTTCATTCCTCACCATTCCCCGTTAATCGTTCACCCCTGTCCTTTTCTCATCTTGTACTTTTAGTACTTAACCGATAAAATATTAAACAGACCTCACCAAATCACACACTCTTGCCTCACTCTTCAACGTATCTCAAATCGTTCACTCCACCCATTTTCCCTCTCAACACACAACTTATTACCAAAGTAACAACTTTGCAAACATTACCACGCCATCTATAAGTTAAGTCCTATTATAGCACCTTTCAGGTCGACACTCTAATGTGATTTATCCACATACATAAACCCTGCATATACTATATAGTACTTACCCATTGCATTCTCAGCCCGCTGCCTCAAAGCAAACATTTGATCTACACAAACCCTACCGCCTTAAACCTTATATGTCCATGCCCAATCTTTTCCATTGTTATATAGTTCATACAAGTTCAATGAGAACTTTCCAATCACTTTACCTCCAACAAAACAGCCTTATTCCCGTGTAGTTCTTGCAGTCTTTTTTTCAATTTTAGGACCGCATCTGTCGACTGCCTACTTCAGCATATTCTTTCAGTCATTTTCCTCAATATATCTCTTCATTAAATGATGATAATTTTAAAACAATCTTTCAATTTCCAGACAAACACTGTTTTAATTTGGAAAGATTTGAGACACAACAACCAAACTAATAGCATTACACTCCCACCTCCAACCTAATTTAGCATCCGACCATCACATTGCACCAAAGAACTTTGAACTGATTTGAAAAGCAAGATAATTGCGAACTACAGATAAGATAAAAGCTATAGAAATATTTCTACAGTCTTACGTGTCTCTCTCAGCAACGTTGGATTTCTAAAATAATTGAAGAGCTAAAGGACCACTGCAAATTTTCCTCGCATTGGAGTTCTGAGGAAAATACCTTTTGATCAAGCTCGTCGACGGATGCTGAGATCGGTATCGAAAAACTTAATGAAAAATTTGGCAGAACTACAAGACAATTTGCATGCGGCTGGGACATCAGTTAAGAAAAGAACAAATGATACTAGCTCAATAGACAAGCTCCCAGACTTCGATCACCATACAAGATCACTTTTCGGAAGAACGGGTACTTTTTAGCATGACGTGTTTTCACATGAGCACATAGAAAAGACATCAATTTTAGATTAATGTGCTGTGGTCTGATGGGACAAAACTGAACTCGCAGCTCGCCTTTTGGTGCCGTGATGGAACCGTCTACGATCAGAAAGAACAGCGTTCTCGACAGTCAAGCATAGAGGTAGCATTATTATAATCTGGAGCTGTGTTTCTTTTACTGTCAATAGTGCTCTTCATATGACTGATGAAGTAATGAATGGAGCCAATTACTGCCAAATATTGGTCCATAACTTAACAGCAACTGTGGAGAAGTTGGGGATGCATGATGATTGGATATTCAAGCACACTACAAAAATAGCACGAGAGTGCTTCTTGTACAACAATATTAATGTTCTACTGTGGCCTAGTCAATCATCTGATTTGAATCCAATCGAATATTTATGGTGAATAATGAAGGAACGGATCTACAAGAAGAAACCTGAAAGTTATGTGTAAGTAGAAGTGAGTATATATTTCAACATAATGTTGCCAGAACGTGGTCAATTCTCATAGGAACCGCCTGACAAGTTATAGCAGCAATAGTCGTGCAACGCAATATTAGGCTCTCTCTATTAAGTGTCCAAATACTAATTTTCACTCTTATATTTGTTTTGTTTGTATTATATCCTATAAATTTAGAGAATGTCTTTGTCTTTCCACTAATTGGCAATCACTTAAAATATCTTTATTTTCCATATATACTGTATAATATAGATGCATAGCACACAAAAGATTTTTGTTGGAAACAACATAAATAAACTTTCAGAGCGTCCAAATATTAGTTTCACCTCATTCGATCTTCAACCTATTCGTCGATTAGAGATAATCTTACTTTCTTATCTTTTTTAAGGGCCAGCAAACATTTTTTTAATTTAATCACAGCCATCCTTATCAGTTAGAATTAATACTCTCTCAAAAATACACCTTTTCACGCAAGGGTATTTCAATGATTAATTAAATTATAAGTGAAAAATCTTTTAGCCATGTTAGTTTCAAAACGCCTTGGTGTTACTTGAATCACTTGTTTTTTTGTCCTACTTTAATAATTTAAGTCAAAGAAAGAGTCAGATTTTACTCTAATAAAACAGTCTCCAAGCGCGGACCCTGGGAGAGGGGTTAGAGAGCTAAGCCCCATCCCAAAGTTAGGACCTTTTTATACTTATATTCCATTTTTAAGTCATACTTGTATTCTGCTATTTAGAAAGAGTTATGAAATAAAATAGTATACATATAGTATACATTTTTAAACCGTTACGATCGAATGTATCATATATGATACATATCTAAAATTGCAGGTCAATCTCAAAAATAATTATTAAATTCAGTATTATAATTTGGCTGACGTCCAAAATTACAATAAACCACAATTAATAATTTTCTGAACAAAATCGGATCTGAGAGAGCTAGTGCTCATTCCTGTGTGAGATATTGTTATACATTATCAATGTTGTGTAAATTAACAATTATTAATCATCAGTGCCCTTTTTCACACTACTCAGAAAAAGAATTCAGGTTAACGCTCCTTCCCCCTTCCAATTTTTAGCCTGGATCAGCCACTGGGCTTCTATTATCCTAAAACTTGGCTCCTGTGACAGCAAGGCGGGCACCCTCAATCTGGCCTCATGTGATTAATGTTGCAATCGGAGCGCAATCTATTTTTTAACAGCGCTGCAAACATCTGATCTTACAATGAATTTGTATAGTGGAAGAACCATCTCTTTCAACTCGTTACCAAAACCTCGCTCAATGAAACCTAAGACTTTGTGGGACTTTTGTAAATGCCTCCACACATTGTTTTTTTTCCAAAGTTTCAGTCGTTCTTAATGCACAATCCTCTCTTTTTTCGCTCTTACCGATACAAGAATATTCCGGACATGGTCTATTATCGTTTTACCTTTTGGTGTGATATGTAAACCATTAAACATGCCTCTATTGAGCCCCATCTGCCATTCAATTAGAAACCACATTAATTGGTTTATTTTCTCCATTCTTATTTTGTAGTTTTACCTTTATCCCCTTATATTTATTCCATGAATTTTACTTGAAGCTTAATTGCTCTAATTAACTACTGGTTTTCCTGCTATTTTCACTTATTTGTATTATTTATACGCTTGTCGCTGCTGCACACACTTGCAGTCTGAAGAGTCTGTATTACGAATTACTCTGTATTTTCACTGCATGTTCCACGTGATCATTCCACCAATCAGTATTCGAGTTTCTTTTTTTTTTTTGTTCTAGTACACCCATACAGAACTTTGGATTACGATTGCCCACTTCCTTAATTTCCTTTGAGATTTACTCCATCATCTTCTACCTCTTAAGCATTATCTCGCACTCTTATCTCTCTCTCTCTCCGGAATTTCAAGCGCTTGGCATAGACGGAAAGGTAGCCGGCTGGATCGAGAACTGGCTAAGTGTCAGACGGCAACGGGTGGTGGTGAATGGACAGTCTTCTGAGAGGGTGCCCGTTACTAGCGGGGTGCCTCAAGGTTCTGTCCTGGGACCACTACTATTCATCATCTACGTCAACGTTTTGGACGGTGACATGGTTGCCAAGATTTCCAAATTTGCCGACGATACCAAGCTTGGTATGAACGTTGCAAAGAATGGAAATACTGCCCGCCTGCAGGAAGATCTTGGGAATATTGGGGAGTGGTCGGACACGTGGCAGATGCCTTTTAACGTAAACAAATGCAAAGTGATGCATATCGGCCACAGAAACCCCCACTCAGTATATCCTTAAGGGCACTGCTATTGAATCCACCGACACTGAGAAGGACTTGGGTTTAACAATCACTAGTGACCTCAAGTTCTCGAAACAGTGCATTGAGGCGGAGAAAAAGGCCCAAAGGATGCTAGGCTATATTAAGCGCCAGTTTGGTTATCGGGACCAGGAGATTGTACTGTGCCTGTACAACTCACTTGTCCGACCGCACCTGGAGTATGCCGTACAATTTTAGAGTCCTTCATTGCGAAAGGACATCGCGAGATTGGAACGCGTACAAGCCAGGGCAACCAAGCTGATTCCCTCTATCCGACATAAAAGTTATGAGGATAGACTAAGGGAATTAGATCTGTTCTCGCTGGAAACCCGTGGACTGCGTGGTCAGCTCATCGAAGTCTTCAAAATACTTCGAGGGTTCGACAATGTTGACTACCGGGATATTTTCACACTGAGTGAGAACAGAACGCGCAATCACGGCTTCAAACTTGAACTGAAGCGTTAAAACCGCAATCTGTGTGGAAATTTTTTCACCTACAGTATCTGCGGTAAGTGGAACGCACTTCCAGTGGAAGTTTTCAACAGTGAATCTGTTGACCAGTTCAAGTCAAGACTAGACAAAGTCTTGAAAAGTGGCCGTTTAGGGACGCATAACAATTGAGCAGTAATGTGCCCGCTCGATTGCTAGTCCAAAGATACCCTCTTTGAATGGACCGTAAGGTCTCCTAGGGTATTTTCTTTTATTGTAACTCATTGTAACACTCTCTCTCTCTCTCTTTCTCTCTTATTAATTCAAGGGCTTTTCAATTCTTTGCATTTTTTGGCTGCTCTCATCACTTCTTATCTATACGTCAACCAATTTAACCTTAATCAACACAAACATGGTCAAATAATCCCATGTTCACTTCTCTTACAGTATTCATATCAAACACATCTCTCTGCATAATCGTTCTCCTCATCAAGAGCAGACCATTCACGCTCTTTCATACATCATCTTCATTGCCTGAGCCATGTGTCCTAATGTACAACTTTATGGTGGAAAACCTCTTTTAAAACGCTTTTTTCAGCACAAAAAAATGCACCACCTTCTTTCATCTCTCATCACTTTGCTCATACGCAAATTTATACTTCTTATAAACAGCTTTCATTCCTCACCATTCCCCGTTAATCGTTCACCCCTGTCCTTTTCTCATCTTGTACTTTTAGTACTTAACCGATAAAATATTAAACAGACCTCACCAAATCACACACTCTTGCCTCACTCTTCAACGTATCTCAAATCGTTCACTCCACCCATTTTCCCTCTCAACACACAACTTATTACCAAAGTAACAACTTTGCAAACATTACCACGCCATCTATAAGTTAAGTCCTATTATAGCACCTTTCAGGTCGACACTCTAATGTGATTTATCCACATACATAAACCCTGCATATACTATATAGTACTTACCCATTGCATTCTCAGCCCGCTGCCTCAAAGCAAACATTTGATCTACACAAACCCTACCGCCTTAAACCTTATATGTCCATGCCCAATCTTTTCCATTGTTATATAGTTCATACAAGTTCAATGAGAACTTTCCAATCACTTTGCCTCCAACAAAACAGCCTTATTTCCGTGTAGTTCTTGCAGTCTTTTTTTCAATTTTAGGACCGCATCTGTCGACTGCCTACTTCAGCATATTCTTTCAGTCATTTTCCTCAATATATCTCTTCATTAAATGATGATAATTTTAAAACAATCTTTCAATTTCCAGACAAACACTGTTTTAATTTGGAAAGATTTGAGACACAACAACCAAACTAATAGCATTACACTCCCACCTCCAACCTAATTTAGCATCCGACCATCACATTGCACCAAAGAACTTTGAACTGATTTGAAAAGCAAGATAATTGCGAACTACAGATAAGATAAAAGCTATAGAAATATTTCTACAGTCTTACGTGTCTCTCTCAGCAACGTTGGATTTCTAAAATAATTGAAGAGCTAAAGGACCACTGCAAATTTTCCTCGCATTGGAGTTCTGAGGAAAATACCTTTTGATCAAGCTCGTCGACGGATGCTGAGATCGGTATCGAAAAACTTAATGAAAAATTTGGCAGAACTACAAGACAATTTGCATGCGGCTGGGACATCAGTTAAGAAAAGAACAAATGATACTAGCTCAATAGACAAGCTCCCAGACTTCGATCACCATACAAGATCACTTTTCGGAAGAACGGGTACTTTTTAGCATGACGTGTTTTCACATGAGCACATAGAAAAGACATCAATTTTAGATTAATGTGCTGTGGTCTGATGGGACAAAACTGAACTCGCAGCTCGCCTTTTGGTGCCGTGATGGAACCGTCTACGATCAGAAAGAACAGCGTTCTCGACAGTCAAGCATAGAGGTAGCATTATTATAATCTGGAGCTGTTTCTTTTACTGTCAATAGTGCTCTTCATATGACTGATGAAGTAATGAATGGAGCCAATTACTGCCAAATATTGGTCCATAACTTAACAGCAACTGTGGAGAAGTTGGGGATGCATGATGATTGGATATTCAAGCACACTACAAAAATAGCACGAGAGTGCTTCTTGTACAACAATATTAATGTTCTACTGTGGCCTAGTCAATCATCTGATTTGAATCCAATCGAATATTTATGGTGAATAATGAAGGAACGGATCTACAAGAAGAAACCTGAAAGTTATGTGTAAGTAGAAGTGAGTATATATTTCAACATAATGTTGCCAGAACGTGGTCAATTCTCATAGGAACCGCCTGACAAGTTATAGCAGCAATAGTCGTGCAACGCAATATTAGGCTCTCTCTATTAAGTGTCCAAATACTAATTTTCACTCTTATATTTGTTTTGTTTGTATTATATCCTATAAATTTAGAGAATGTCTTTGTCTTTCCACTAATTGGCAATCACTTAAAATGTCTTTATTTTCCATATATACTGTATAATATAGATGCATAGCACACAAAAGATTTTTGTTGGAAACAACATAAATAAACTTTCAGAGCGTCCAAATATTAGTTTCACCTCATTCGATCTTCAACCTATTCGTCGATTAGAGATAATCTTACTTTCTTATCTTTTTTAAGGGCCAGCAAACATTTTTTTAATTTAATCACAGCCATCCTTATCAGTTAGAATTAATACTCTCTCAAAAATACACCTTTTCACGCAAGGGTATTTCAATGATTAATTAAATTATAAGTGAAAAATCTTTTAGCCATGTTAGTTTCAAAACGCCTTGGTGTTACTTGAATCACTTGTTTTTTTGTCCTACTTTAATAATTTAAGTCAAAGAAGGAGTCAGATTTTACTCTAATAAAACAGTCTCCAAGCGCGGACCCTGGGAGAGGGGTTAGAGAGCTAAGCCCCATCCCAAAGTTAGGACCTTTTTATACTTATATTCCATTTTTAAGTCATACTTGTATTCTGCTATTTAGAAAGAGTTATGAAATAAAATAGTATACATATAGTATACATTTTTAAACCGTTACGATCGAATGTATCATATATGATACATATCTAAAATTGCAGGTCAATCTCAAAAATAATTATTAAATTCAGTATTATAATTTGGCTGACGTCCAAAATTACAATAAACCACAATTAATAATTTTCTGAACAAAATCGGATCTGAGAGAGCTAGTGCTCATTCCTGTGTGAGATATTGTTATACATTATCAATGTTGTGTAAATTAACAATTATTAATCATCAGTGCCCTTTTTCACACTACTCAGAAAAAGAATTCAGGTTAACGCTCCTTCCCCCTTCCAATTTTTAGCCTGGATCAGCCACTGGGCTTCTATTATCCTAAAACTTGGCTCCTGTGACAGCAAGGCGGGCACCCTCAATCTGGCCTCATGTGATTAATGTTGCAATCGGAGCGCAATCTATTTTTTAACAGCGCTGCAAACATCTGATCTTACAATGAATTTGTATAGTGGAAGAACCATCTCTTTCAACTCGTTACCAAAACCTCGCTCAATGAAACCTAAGACTTTGTGGGACTTTTGTAAATGCCTCCACACATTGTTTTTTTTCCAAAGTTTCAGTCGTTCTTAATGCACAATCCTCTCTTTTTTCGCTCTTACCGATACAAGAATATTCCGGACATGGTCTATTATCGTTTTACCTTTTGGTGTGATATGTAAACCATTAAACATGCCTCTATTGAGCCCCATCTGCCATTCAATTAGAAACCACATTAATTGGTTTATTTTCTCCATTCTTATTTTGTAGTTTTACCTTTATCCCCTTATATTTATTCCATGAATTTTACTTGAAGCTTAATTGCTCTAATTAACTACTGGTTTTCCTGCTATTTTCACTTATTTGTATTATTTATACGCTTGTCGCTGCTGCACACACTTGCAGTCTGAAGAGTCTGTATTACGAATTACTCTGTATTTTCACTGCATGTTCCACGTGATCATTCCACCAATCAGTATTCGAGTTTCTTTTTTTTTTTTGTTCTAGTACACCCATACAGAACTTTGGATTACGATTGCCCACTTCCTTAATTTCCTTTGAGATTTACTCCATCATCTTCTACCTCTTAAGCATTATCTCGCACTCTTATCTCTCTCTCTCTCCGGAATTTCAAGCGCTTGGCATAGACGGAAAGGTAGCCGGCTGGATCGAGAACTGGCTAAGTGTCAGACGGCAACGGGTGGTGGTGAATGGACAGTCTTCTGAGAGGGTGCCCGTTACTAGCGGGGTGCCTCAAGGTTCTGTCCTGGGACCACTACTATTCATCATCTACGTCAACGTTTTGGACGGTGACATGGTTGCCAAGATTTCCAAATTTGCCGACGATACCAAGCTTGGTATGAACGTTGCAAAGAATGGAAATACTGCCCGCCTGCAGGAAGATCTTGGGAATATTGGGGAGTGGTCGGACACGTGGCAGATGCCTTTTAACGTAAACAAATGCAAAGTGATGCATATCGGCCACAGAAACCCCCACTCAGTATATCCTTAAGGGCACTGCTATTGAATCCACCGACACTGAGAAGGACTTGGGTTTAACAATCACTAGTGACCTCAAGTTCTCGAAACAGTGCATTGATGCGGAGAAAAAGGCCCAAAGGATGCTAGGCTATATTAAGCGCCAGTTTGGTTATCGGGACCAGGAGATTGTACTGTGCCTGTACAACTCACTTGTCCGACCGCACCTGGAGTATGCCGTACAATTTTAGAGTCCTTCATTGCGAAAGGACATCGCGAGATTGGAACGCGTACAAGCCAGGGCAACCAAGCTGATTCCCTCTATCCGACATAAATTTATGAGGATAGACTAAGGGAATTAGATCTGTTCTCGCTGGAAACCCGTGGACTGCGTGGTCAGCTCATCGAAGTCTTCAAAATACTTCGAGGGTTCGACAATGTTGACTACCGGGATATTTTCACACTGAGTGAGAACAGAACGCGCAATCACGGCTTCAAACTTGAACTGAAGCGTTAAAACCGCAATCTGTGTGGAAATTTTTTCACCTACAGTATCTGCGGTAAGTGGAACGCACTTCCAGTGGAAGTTTTCAACAGTGAATCTGTTGACCAGTTCATGTCAAGACTAGACAAAGTCTTGAAAAGTGGCCGTTTAGGGACGCATAACAATTGAGCAGTAATGTGCCCGCTCGATTGCTAGTCCAAAGATACCCTCTTTGAATGGACCGTAAGGTCTCCTAGGGTATTTTCTTTTATTGTAACTCATTGTAACACTCTCTCTCTCTCTCTTTCTCTTTTATTAATTCAAGGGCTTTTCAATTCTTTGCATTTTTTGGCTGCTCTCATCACTTCTTATCTATACGTCAACCAATTTAACCTTAATCAACACAAACATGGTCAAATAATCCCATGTTCACTTCTCTTACAGTATTCATATCAAACACATCTCTCTGCATAATCGTTCTCCTCATCAAGAGCAGACCATTCACGCTCTTTCATACATCATCTTCATTGCCTGAGCCATGTGTCCTAATGTACAACTTTATGGTGGAAAACCTCTTTTAAAACGCTTTTTTCAGCACAAAAAAATGCACCACCTTCTTTCATCTCTCATCACTTTGCTCATACGCAAATTTATACTTCTTATAAACAGCTTTCATTCCTCACCATTCCCCGTTAATCGTTCACCCCTGTCCTTTTCTCATCTTGTACTTTTAGTACTTAACCGATAAAATATTAAACAGACCTCACCAAATCACACACTCTTGCCTCACTCTTCAACGTATCTCAAATCGTTCACTCCACCCATTTTCCCTCTCAACACACAACTTATTACCAAAGTAACAACTTTGCAAACATTACCACGCCATCTATAAGTTAAGTCCTATTATAGCACCTTTCAGGTCGACACTCTAATGTGATTTATCCACATACATAAACCCTGCATATACTATATAGTACTTACCCATTGCATTCTCAGCCCGCTGCCTCAAAGCAAACATTTGATCTACACAAACCCTACCGCCTTAAACCTTATATGTCCATGCCCAATCTTTTCCATTGTTATATAGTTCATACAAGTTCAATGAGAACTTTCCAATCACTTTACCTCCAACAAAACAGCCTTATTCCCGTGTAGTTCTTGCAGTCTTTTTTTCAATTTTAGGACCGCATCTGTCGACTGCCTACTTCAGCATATTCTTTCAGTCATTTTCCTCAATATATCTCTTCATTAAATGATGATAATTTTAAAACAATCTTTCAATTTCCAGACAAACACTGTTTTAATTTGGAAAGATTTGAGACACAACAACCAAACTAATAGCATTACACTCCCACCTCCAACCTAATTTAGCATCCGACCATCACATTGCACCAAAGAACTTTGAACTGATTTGAAAAGCAAGATAATTGCGAACTACAGATAAGATAAAAGCTATAGAAATATTTCTACAGTCTTACGTGTCTCTCTCAGCAACGTTGGATTTCTAAAATAATTGAAGAGCTAAAGGACCACTGCAAATTTTCCTCGCATTGGAGTTCTGAGGAAAATACCTTTTGATCAAGCTCGTCGACGGATGCTGAGATCGGTATCGAAAAACTTAATGAAAAATTTGGCAGAACTACAAGACAATTTGCATGCGGCTGGGACATCAGTTAAGAAAAGAACAAATGATACTAGCTCAATAGACAAGCTCCCAGACTTCGATCACCATACAAGATCACTTTTCGGAAGAACGGGTACTTTTTAGCATGACGTGTTTTCACATGAGCACATAGAAAAGACATCAATTTTAGATTAATGTGCTGTGGTCTGATGGGACAAAACTGAACTCGCAGCTCGCCTTTTGGTGCCGTGATGGAACTCGGCACAAATAGCCGAGTTATACATTGGGGATGTCGATGAGGAGTACGATAGTAATATTTAGCCCAGCGTAATACTTTTAGAAAACCTTACACCTGTCCGGTTTGTGGTGGTCAGGTAAGGTTCTCAAGGCTATGCGCTTGGTCTCCTCCATCGCTAATTCATATCACCCAAGGGTGTAATTAGGAAAAGAATCGGGAGGACCGAGGTTCTGGGCGTGTGTATTTGTGTTAGAAAAAGAAAAGATTATGTGGGGAAGTTGGAAAAAACTGTCCAATGAACAATACCAGCACTTTAATTTGAGGCAGCGAAGAAGGGCTCACCTGCTTTCCCTCAATGAGGCCAGTCAAGGATAAATTGTCACTTTCGAACGTATCACCACTGATAACATTTCCGGTCACACACAGCAACTTGGTCTACAAAAACAAAACACATCATTCGAATGGAAAATTCAGATCAAATTTCGAAAAAATTTGACTTCACCACAAAACGAGTATGTAAGAGAGCAATCACAGCGAGAAGCGCAGTCCATTAATATGAGGTGTTGAAACTTTTGACTTTTATTATTACAGTGCAACGACGACTAAAGAATAAGGTGTACTCAATGGTCTCCTTGTTTACCAGACCTGATTTCCCTTGAGTTCTCTTTTTGGAAAATGCTAAAGAAGAAGGTGTACTCAATGGTCTTCTTGTTTACCAGACATTATTCGCCTTGTGTTCTCTTTTTGGAATATGCTAAAGAAGAAGGTGTACTCAATGGTCTCCTTGTTCACCAGACCTTATTTCCCTTGACTTCTCTTTTTGGAATATGGTCAAGAATAAGGTGTACTCAATGGTCTCCTTGTTTACCAGACCTTATTCCCCTTGAGTTCTATTTTTAGAATATGCTAAAGAAGAAGGTGTACTCAATGGTCTCCTTGTTCACCAGACTTAATTCCCCTTGACTTCTCTTTTTGGAATATGCTAAAGAAGAAGGTGTACTCAATGGTCTCCTTGTTTACCAGACATTATTCCCCTTGAGTTCTATATTTGGAATATGGTCAAGAAGAAGGTGTACTCAATGGTCTCCTTGTTTACCAGACCTTATTCCCCTTGAGTTCTATATTTGGAATATGCTAAAGAAGAAGGTGTATTCAATGGTCTCCTTGTTCCTCAGACCTTATTTCCCTTGATTTCTCTTTTTGGAATATGCTAATGAAGAACGTGTAGTCAATGAAAATCAGAGATAAGAGGCACTTGAATGAACAGTGCATCAAAAATGAATGTACTCAATTTGACCCAAACCAAGAGTTAATGCATTGGATTCATCCGTTGAATCTCTCAAAGCGAATCAAATTTGTATCAAAATATATATAATGAAGACCCCAAAATATAATTTTAATATATATAATAAATGGGGCAATATATATATATATATATATATATATACAAATGGGCAACAAATTACTCGTTAAAGATAGTTAATTGTGACAATTTATACTATGACAGAGTTAAGCGGGAGGAGCAAAATGAACGTTAACTCGAACAAGAGATATTAATTACGATTGAGCTGGAAGTCAATGCAAAAGCGGATTCGGATGACGATTGACGGGGTGTAATCAAGGGATTACAACACAAGCTCGCATTACCTTGAAGCATTGTGGTGATCTGGTGAGGGATGGGGGGGAGAGCAATGGCACAGATCTTCGAGAAGACACTTCGGCGAGTCGTCGATGAAGACTTTGATTATTTCCTGTTGAAAAACGAGATTTTCTTTGCTCCAGAGAGATGGAATATCAAACACGAGACTGTTTTGCGGTTTGGCAGGGAGTCTCAGACACGAGTGGACGGGAGTCTTCAAGGGGGTCCGAAATGAGGGGGGGGGCGCACAGTTTTCTGGGACGAAGGTGGCTCGATAGCTTTCCTTTGAACGGGGTCCAAAGCTTCACTCCGAGGTACGACTCGAACAGGGTTGCGGGACTTCGCGGGATAACAGACAAAACAGTTTAGAAGGAGGAACTGGAAGACTCTCATTCTCCTCGAGGAATATTGGACTTAGGGTTAAATAGCCAGGTGGCTGGTCTGATATATAGATCCATGGTATGGCCGTCCCTAGAGGATTCTCGACGTCAGTCTATGTAAACTTATTTCGTTATAGCGAGTCGGATCGGACAGCAAAGTTTGCCTCATGATATAGGGATAGGGTTAGTACGGCTGCGCTCGTGGAGGAATAGACATGCCTTGGAAGCATGGGGGCGAGATCTCGGTGTTATCGCGGGAGAGGAGGGAGCGAGGAGCGTCCGAAAGTAAATTCAGCTAGGTCGGGTGACTCAGCGTGGGACTGATTCCTTCTCGAAGATTCTAAACTTCCCAGGCCAATGAACATAGGGTTTAGAACGCAAAGATTGAAACAGGTATCCCGAGGGGGGCTTCCTTTCACGCTGGTTCTTCGAGGTTATCCCCTTACAGTCTCACTTCTCTATACCAACGCTGGTACCAGGAGAGTCCAATGCACATTACACACACAAACCCTTAGCTTTTATTAACGATCCGATTGCCCCTGTGTTTCCTACCATTCGAAACCTTGTGGTCGCAATCTGGTTCATCTGTAACACTTCCCATCCTTTCTTTCATATACGATCACTTCTCTTTTCTAGATTTAACTTTAGCCCCGTTCTCTCTACACGATCATACACATTTATTATTTCCATGAGCCAACCATACACTTCACGTGTCCTATTTCTTGTCTTCTCAGATATCTTTCTCACTGGAAATACTTGAGCCACACACAACTACTTTAAACACACCTTTCTCATCCAATCAACATTTTTTATTCACCTCACCAACATCACGACGACACATATTCCGTGAAGTCCATGCCGTTACCTCTTTTAATTTAAAATGAGTGGGCAGGTCTTTAACGGAGCGCAGTGAGCATCTCCGCAGTTAGCACAGCGTGTTATTATGGCGCATTCAGGATCATAGTAACACAACCACAATTCTCACAGGAACGTTGGTGCCAAAGGCATGATCAACATGTCCAAATTGGTTGCAGTTGAAGCAACGCTTGGTTAGTTCAAGTTAGAGACTTACCGGGACAGGAAGTTACCCCGTTCTAATAAACTGAGGCAGTTCTTGGCGTTGAAACATCAAAATCAATGTTGTAGTTGGGACTTGAGCAGAGCCTACAGTTGTAGTTACCCTGTGTAAATGTGTGACGCGCTGGATACTAAACTTACTCTGGATACGAGGGAGCTCGTAATGACTTAATTGATTCGAATGGACGACACCTTTGACAAAATTAAGATGAGGGTATGAAAATACGGTTAATGAAACTTCGGCAATCTAGGACAGATTTTATATAACGTTGTGTTAAAAGTGAAATCAAACCTAAACCATAATATCACCACTAGTTCTTGACCACATCCAAGAGAAGTTCACCAAAGTAGGACTCAAGGAATTTTTGACGACAAACACGCCCACTTTTGAAATTGGGGTTTCAGACGATTTACTCAAGACTAAAAAGCGTGGATAATCCAGATCTGGGTCCAGATCGTTGCCATGCGGATCCAACGAGCGAGGGGAAGCTGAGATGGGAACTAAAGAACGTTCGGCACTATAATCCTTACAACTAAAGAACGTTCGGCACTATAATCCTTACGAGAAATAGAAGATTTAGGTTTAAGATAAGCCATGGAAAACAAAATTAATTTCACATTCTCTTTCGAGACTTCTCACCCTGGAGGCCAACGAGGTCCCGACGCTAGTGCAACGCTCGACTCGGTTGCGTCCGGTTTGTCTTTTCGGAGAGTGGATAGGGATCTAGCACACAAACTTTATGGGACAGAGAGGCTGCCCAGTTCTACGCGCAGAGAAAAATGACCAATGTTGGCTTTCGCCTTGGGCATCGGCAAACGAAGGAGACGGAGAAGTCCCAAATCCGACATTCATGAAAGAAAAATATAGAATCAGTCCAAAAAACAAGCAAAAGTCAGTTAATCCCCACACTAAAACTGATATGAGAAAGAAGAGTGGGAAAGAAAGGGCAGTAAAAGGAAATACTAGGGATGGAGAAAAAATTGGTGTAATACAAGTGTTGTTTTCAGGAATATGGTAGCCCCAAAGAGTCTCAAGGCTAACCTTCCTGGCCAAAAGGGGGCCAGAGCCTCTCTGGGACCAACTCCTGAAAAAAGTAAAAGTCCCTGAGAGGGGAAGGGCTTGGAAGGAAGAAGATATAATCAAGTTCTATTTTTTTATCGTAGGAATTCCGGTAATTAAGAAGGCTCGTTGATTAATGAGAAAATTGGACTAATTCAGAATTATGTATGTGAGGAAGAAGTGAATTGCAATCCACAGAGGAGATACGATTCAGCAAAATTAGTGAAGCCAGGCAACAATCAATCTAGTTATCCCATTTCGAGTTGAGCCCTATATATCTATCCTTCACGCCCGCAGTATCAAATTTCCCAAGAATAATTAAAAGATGTATCTTAGATATTTTGTTAGAATTATTTAAGAGGGGACATTAGAAAATTAGAAAAATATTTGTTTGGAGTGATAGGTCTTTCCTCATTCACAATTAGCATGAAAACAAAAAAGGTCATATTCTAATACACGATCTACCGCCATGCCTGATGTTCTAAAGTGCAGTACAGCTCAACCTCAGCATTTTAAACAGCATTTCACCCGGAGAAATTCAGGGATATAAGAAAAGAATGGGTAGTTTGAAGGTTAAGAGGTCAATAAGGGAGTGGTTAGTTTTGAAGGCTAGGAAGTTAATAAGGGAGTGCTTACTTTTGAAGGCGAGAAGGTTATTAAGGGAGTGCTTACTTTTGAAAGCGAGAAGGTTATAAAGGAAGTGGTTAGTTTTGAAGGCTAGGAGGGTAATAAGAGAGTTGTTAGTTTTGAAGGTTAGTAGGTAAAGAAGGGTGGTTAGTTTTAAAGGCTAGGAGGATTAATAAGGGAGTGGTTATTCTGAAGGCTAGAAAGTTAACAAGCGTGATTAGTTTGAGGGCTAAAGGATAATAACGGGGTGCTTAGTTTTGAAGGCTAGGAAGTTAACAAACATGCTTAGTTTGAAGGATACGGGGTTAAAATGGAGTGCTTAGTTTGGAAGGCAAGGAGTCAACAAGGGAGTGCTTAGTTCTCAAGGTTAGGAGTTTGAGAAGGGTGGTTAGTTTTGAAGAATGGGATGTTAATAAGTGAGTGCTCAGTTTTGAAAGCTAGGAAATTCATAGGCGAGTGGTTAGTTTTCAAGGCTAAGAGGTTAAATAAGGTGGTTAGTTTTGAAGGCTAGGAGTATAATATGTAAGCGCTTAATTTTGAAGTAATTCTAGGAGTTTAATAAGTGAGTGATGAATTTTAAATGATAGAAGGTTAATAAGGGTTGTTAGTTTTTAGCCAAGGAGGTTAATAAAGGAATGCTTAGTATTTAAGGCTAGGAGATTAATAAGGGGATGATTAGTTTTCAAGGCTAGGGGGTTAACGAGGGTGGTTAGTTTTGAAGGCTAGTAGGTAAATGAGGGAGTGCTTGGTTTTGAATGCAACGAGGTGATTTGAAGGAGTGTTTAGTTTTGAAAGCTAAGAGGTTAATGAAGGTAGTTATTTCTCAAGGCTAGGAGGTTAATAATGGAATGCTTGGTTTAGAATGCTAGGAAGTTAATAAGGGAGTGCTGAGTTTTGAAAGCTAGGAGATTAAGGAGGCTGTTTAGTTTTGAAGGCTATGAGGTATATGAGGGAGTGCTTCGCTTTGAAGCCTAGGATGATAATAAGCGTTGGGTTAGTTTTCAAGTCTAGGAGGGTAACGAAGGTGCTTAGTTTTACACGCTAAGAGGTTAATAAGGGAGCGCTTAGTTATGATGGCTAGGAGTTAATGAGTAACTGGCATAATTGGGTGCGATAACGAAAAAAAGTATCACGATAACCGATAAATCGATAACGATCACCTTATTGGCGATAACCGATAATCGATAATTGGCCATAAATTTATCGCCAATAAGATGATAACCGATAAATCGATAAATCCAAAATTATAATACAATATTGATTATTGACTAAATATAGCGTTATTTTATAATACAATAGTAAGAATACTTGAATACTGTTTCTTAGTTTCTTAGATGGTAAGGCTCTCCTTCATCTCTTTATAGGTTTTGAGGATCCTCCTCGCAGCTCGGACCTACACATTTGGGCCTCCAAGACACACACAGCTCGCCCCTGTGCTAAACTGGAACTAAAAACTGAAATTATCTATTATCGCTAGTTTGGAACTAAAAGTATCGGCAATACCGATGAATCGATAACGCGGGAAAAAATATCGGATAACCGATAACCCGATATAGTTATCGTGATCATTTATCGCGATAACTCCCACCTATGGTGATTAGTACGTTTTAAATGCTAGTAGTTAATAAGGGAGTGCCTAGTTTTGAAGGCTATGAGGTTAAGAAGAGAGTGGTTAGTTTTGACGCGTAGGAGGTTGACAAGGAAGTGTTTAGTTTTGAAGGCTTGGATGTTAATAAGAAAACTGCTTAGTTTTGAAGGCTAGTAGTTTAATAAACGAATGCTTACTTTTGAAGGCTAGAAGTTAATAAAAGAGTGATTAGTTTTGAATGCTAGGAGAATAAGAAGGGTGGTTATTTTTGGATGCTAGAAGGTTAATAACGGAGTGGTAAGTTTTGAATGCTAGGAGGTTAATAAGGGAGTGCTAACTTTTGAAGGCTAGGAGGTTAAGGAGGGTAGTTAGTTTTGAAGGCTAGGAGGTTTATAATGGAATGCTTCGTTATAACGCTAGGAGGTTAATAAGCGAGTGGTTAGTTTTGAAGGCTAGGAGGTTAATGAGGAAGTGGTTAGTTTTGAAGGCTTGGAGGTTAACATGGGTGCTTAGTTCTGAAGGCTAGGAGGTTAATAAGCGAGTGTTTTGTTTGAATGCGAGGAGTTAATAAGGGAGTGCTTAGTTTTGAAGGCTAGTAGTTAATAAGGAAGTTCTTAATTTTGAAGGCTAGCAGTTAACAAGGCATTGCTTAGATTTGAAGGCAAGGAGGTTAATAAGAGAGTGGTTAGATTTAAAGTCTAGAAGGTTAACAAGGGTGGTTATTTTTTAAAGCTAGGAGGTTTATAAGGGAGTGCTTCATTTTGAAGTCTAGAAGGTTAATAAGCAAGAACTTTGTTTTGAAGTCTAGGAGTTTAAACAGGGGGTTAGTTTTGGAGGCTATGAGTTTAATGAGGGAGCGCTTAGTTTTGTAGGCTAGTAGTTAATAAACGAGTAGTTAGTTTTGAATGGTAGAAAGTTAATAAGGCAGTGCTTGCTTATAAAGGCTAGGAAGTTAAGAAGGCTGTTTTGTTTGAAGGCTAGGAGGTTAATGAGACAGTTGTTAGATTTGAAGGTTAGGAGGTTAACAAGGGTGGCTTGTTTTGAAGGTTAGGAGGTAAATAAGGGAGTGCTTGGTTTTGAATCTAAGAGGTTATTCAGGCGGGTTAGTTTGAAGGCTAGGAGTTTTATAAGGTAGTGATTACTTTTGTAGGCTAAGAGGTTAATAAGGGTATTTATTTTGAAGCTTAGAAAGTTAATAAGGCAGTGGTTAGTTTTGAAAGCTACGAGTTAATAAGGAAGTGGCTTGTTTTGAATGCTAGAAGTTAATTAGGGAGTGCTTAGTGTTGATGGCTAGGAGGTTAAAAAGGGCGGGTAGTTTTGAAGGCTAGAAATTTAATAAATGAGTGCTGAGATTATGTAGTTTTGAAGGCTAGGACTTACTAGGGGGGTTAGTTTTCAAGGCTAGCAGGTTAATAATGGAGTGCTTAGTTTTGAAGGCTAGGAGTTAATAAGGGAGTGCTTGGTTTTAAAGGCTAGGAGTTTATGAATAGGGTGGTTATTTTCTACTTTCTTGCAACTTGGAATTACATAACATGTTGCACGATTCTCGTCCTCTCTACGAGTATTTATCCATTTCCTTCAACATAGTATTTTCTCATTTTTCTCAGCCGCGTCAACATGAACTCGTTGCCTTCATATATTTGCCCCTCTTAACAAGGTCGGATAATACAACGCAGGTTGTATTGGACTCCAGAATATAATAAGCCTAGGAATAGTTTTGTGACCAACTGCTAGGTAAATCATAAGTGGTTGTGGATTACTGGTACTAATTAAATCGCGAGTGGTCTCCCTCGAATGATACCCTGCTTCCCATCATGAGCCCCATTGGCTCAAAAAGTCCAAATTTGTGTCGACTGTACTGCGGTTTCCCTATTTTGTATGGCCGCATAGGTCGGAACCCACGTTAAATTGTACTTCTCCACTGAGATTCCCATCAAATGGGTTCTAAAACCGTATGAAACGATGGGTGAATTCTCCATATATAATCTAATCTAACGCCCCCGCCAAGGAGTGAATGGTGCAGGAGGGGCCATATCCATACTACCACTGAAACATTGTGTAGCGAAACGCCCTGTTGACCCCACTGTTAAGTGGTGCGCGCTCTCTCTCTCTCTCTCTCTCTCTCTCTCTATATATATATATATATATATATATATAATATATATATATATATATATATGCAATCGACCCTCGGCTATTCGCGGTTTGTCATCCGCGCCTTCATTCAATTATCCGCGGAAAATTTTTTTTGGGGGGGGCCGTAAACTTCAAAATTTGCGCCATTTCCGGACATCCGTGGAAACCTACGTACATAGTCGTAAAACGTAAGTGTCGATTGGCTGAAATGGGACGATTCCAGCCAATCAGCGTTCAGATCTCACTCGCTCGACTACAATATGTACAGTATATGTACCGATTTCCCGCGCTCCATTCAGTACGCTTGTATCCAACGTGTGTCCCTGTGCAGTCAAATCATCATCATTGCCATCGTTATCATTGAACTGCACAGGCAACATCATCTACAATCATCAGTCATCAATCATCATTCTTCAATCAAAACAAAACTATCTCCAGGTGAGTAAACATTATACAATAAAATAATTTAATGTGTTCTGATACTTTATTTCGCACTGTATGTCTATGAACATGACAAAACATAACTTCTTGAATTGCTATGAGGTGCGCATTACGATGTTTGGGAAGGGTTGGGGTGTTTGGGAATTAGCCTCAACTATCCACGGTTTTTCAATATTCGCGGGGGTTCGTGGTCCCTATCCCCCGTGAATATGGGGGGTCGACTGTATATATATATATATATATATATATATATATATATATATATATATATATATATATATATACGACAAACAGAAGATGTATCTCACAATACCCTACAGATGCTCGCTGACCATCAAACTCATCTTAGAGTTAAAACAATAATTATATAAAGTTTATCCGCACATCAAGGTCCTCGCTTGTTTATCTATTGATGTGTGCGAGTTGTCAAACTCACTACGTAGGTAAAACTACGCTAAAATTGCAAGCATGAGGAGGTTTCTCACTATACAGACAGACTCATTGCTAAACCCGAATTCTCTTCAATAGGGAATCATTTGGATTCTTGCACCTCGTCATTGTCTCCTTCAAATTTCAAGGTTTTGGGTTCTGCGCATAATTCCGTCGATTTCAACAATTTGGAATCACTATTTATTCAAATGTTAAATCCAGAATTAAATTCTAGTCAGTCATTTACACTACTTCACATTTTTTAATTCAAATTTTTTAATTTTAGTTTGATTTATAATTTATTTTTGCCTAAACTTTATTAACAATCCAGTTAAATTATTCTATTAGCTGATTTCCCATGATTTCTGCGATTTTAAACTACTACCATGTTAAGCTCTGTTTAAATTTTCCACCTTTTAAATCATTCGGTTTCTGCCCTTCTCTCAAGTTCGTAAGTATTCATTTATTTTTAATTTGTTGCTTTATTTTCTCAGTTTGTTTTTATAATTCTTGCAGTGTTTTCTTTTTATTGTTTGCATTGTTCTCTCTGTAATTTTTGCATTGTTTTCTCTCAAATTTACTAAACTAAAGTATTGTCTGAAGAACATAACCATAGACTTTTCACTTCAGGTTAAACACCTGGTGTACTCTATGGCCTCCCAAATCCCATAAAATCGGCTTACAAATTCGACCAAGCCTTTCGGAAATTAGTTCACCTACTTATAATCTTTGGAAATTTATGATACCCATAATAGAGCCTATTAATGAAAATGAGTTTACTATACACGATTCCTTAGAATTCGTAGATGCAATTAATTCCTTTTGATTTTCCCAGTATCACATGACTAGTTTCGATGTTGAATCACTATTTACCAATATCCATGTTCCTGAAACTTGTAACATAATATGTGATTCACTTTTTAACACTAATTGCACAGATCTTGGTATGAATAAATCTGATTTTTCTAGGCTTATTGAATTCGCTGTTGACGACAGAATATTTATATTTAACAACAGCCTTTATAAACAAAGGGATGAGATGGCAATGGGCTCACCTACGGGTCCATCGTTTGCAAATGCCTTTGTGTGTAAACTAGAACAGGACTGGATGTCCAATTGCCAACACTAGTTCAAACCATACTTTATAAAAGATACATCGATGATTGCTTCGTTCTCTTAAAAAATAAGAGTCGTGCCTCCCAATTTCTAAACTACATAAATTCCCAGCATCAGAACATCAAATTTAATCTGGAACATGAAACTGACGTTCTCTTTCATTTCTCGACACTAGGATTACCCGGCTAGATAACAAAATTTCCTCTTCAGTATATAGAAACCCACCTCCTCTCTCCTTGGCAGTAATTATTTCTAGTATTTACCAAACTGCTTCAAAATATCATCTTTAAGCTGTAGAATAAACCGTGCCTTTAGAATATGCTCTGAGTGGAACTATTTTCATAAAGAGGTCTTATCTCAAACAATTTCGTTAATTTAATTTATTCCCAGCATTATTACTCGACGAATTAATTAAATGCTTCCTAAATAAACACATGCTCGTATTATTCTTCTCGTTAAATTTAATGTACCAAAACAGAAAGGGCATCTTAAAACAATTAATTATCATCTAAAATTTATCGGCAAATCAAATGTTTATTGTATCTCAATTAATAGTGTCTCTTTTAAAACCTACTAGTCTCATAAAGTGAGACTACCCTTTCTACTCAGGTCCTCGTTGTTTATCTATTTATGTGTACGAGTTGCCAACCTCGCAAGTAGGTAAAACTACGCTGCAATTGAAGCTGAGGATCTGCAAGCATGAGGGGGTTTCTCACTCTACAGACAGACCCATTGCCAAACCCAAATTCTCTTCAATAAGGAATCATTTGGATTTTTGCACCTCGTCATTGACCCCTTCAAATTTCAAGGTTTTGGGATCTGCGGATAAATCCGTCGATTTCAACATTTTAGAATCAATATTTATTCAAATGTTAAATCCAGAATTAAATTCTAGTTAGTTTCCACACTACTCCATATTTCTTAATTCAAATATATTAATTTCAGTTTGGTTTATAATTAATTTTTACCTAAATCTTATTAACAATTCAGTCAATGACCCGTTAGTTAAATTATTCTATTAGTTGGTTGCCCATGATTTCTGTTATTTTAAACTACTATCGTATTTATCTATTTTTAAATTTTCCACCTTTTAAATCATTCGGTTTCTACCCTTCTCTCAAGTTGGTAAGTGCTCATTTATTTTTAATTTGTTGCTTTGTATTCTCAGTTTGTTTTCATAATTCTTGCAGTGATTTCTTTGTAATTCTTGCATTGTTCTCTCTGTAATTTTTGCATTGTTTTCTCTCAAATTGACAATACATTAAATTTATTATCATCTATTAATTCATTGCAATTCAATAATTTCCGCCGTGTGTTCTCTAAAATTTGCCAACGTTAAATTTATTGTCATTCATTATTCTAAGCTCTCTTGTTCGATAATCATATTGCTTTGCTCCATTAGAGGCTGAAGTTGAACATAGCCAATGTTCGAAGCGTTCCCAATTTTACATATTCTGAATACTGGCACTGGCTTTGATTTACATACTAAAATCGAGGTTTCTGAAGGATGTCCCAATTTTTCTCTCTCTCTCTCTCTCTCTCTCTCTCTCTCTCTCTCTCTCTCTCTCTCTCTCTCTCTCTCTCTCTCTCTCTCTCTCTCTCTCTCTCTCTCTCTCTCTCTCTCTCTCTCTCTCTCTCTCTCTCTCTCTCTCTCTCTCTCTCTCTCTCTCTCTCTCTCTCTCTCTCTCTCTCTCTCTCTCTCTCTCTCTCTCTCTCTCTCTCTCTCTCTCTCTCTCTCTCTCTCTCTCTCTCTCTCCTTCTGATCGTCTTATGCACGTCTTTTAAATCTCCCACTATCTTTTCCTCGCCTGTTTAGACCCATTTTCAATCTAACCATTATTTGACTCATTTCTTTAAGGAATACTTCAGGACATCTATTGCCTGATAGATGGCCTTATCGCTTATTGTACTCATCGTTGCATGAGCTCCCGAGCAAAGGTCCTAATTGAAACGCTTTAACTAAAGGATGCGTAAAATTAACACTCGTTCCTCTGATTGAACCAAGGACGAAAAGAGAGTGAATAAATTGATGTCAGGCGTCTCCGAAGCGAGGCGGCAGTGGCGGATCCAGGATCAAAATTATTTGTTGGGGGGCCTAACTTGAATTCCTCCCTTTGAGTAGTCTGAGAAAAGGGCATTTATAATTTAATAATGGTTATCTTACACAGCATTGATGATAAATAACAGTATCTCATACAGGAGTGAGCACTAACTCTCTCAGATCCGAATTTTTCCACACATCAGAAAATTACGAATTGTAGTTTTTTTTAACGTCAGCTAAGTTATAATACTTAATTTAATCATTATTTTTGAGATTTACCTGGATTTTAGACATGTATCATATAAGATACATTCGATCGCAACGGTTTTAAAAACTCTAAATATATTCTATATTATTAAACAATTCTTTCTGAATAGCAGAATACACATATGGCTAAAAAGAATAATTATAAACATACACGAGGCTGAAATTTGGGGGTTTGAGCTCCCTAACCCATCCTGGATCCGCGCCTGCGAGGCGCATAGGATGCAAGGCCTGACATTTGGAATGAATAGCTATTCGAATCCCCTTCGAATGATGAAGAGAAGTAGCAAAGATGTAAATCCTATAATGCTTCCAAACACTTAGATTGGAAAGGAAAAATCTCCTTAGTAAGATGACTAAACCTTGCTGTAAAGTCCTAAGGAAGAAATTAATTCCCGCAGGATAATTGAAAATGGTTGCTTTAATCGCATATTTTGAAAGCAGAACTGAGGGAACCTCTATGACAGGTAGTTTTTAAAAAGGTCTTAAAGAAATTAGTAAAGTTGGTGGAAAAGATAACACTGGCCAACAGCAACTTTGTCTTAGTTTTTTCAGCTAATTTAGGAGAATTTTGATGTTGTTGGAGGAGCTTGAGCTTCGCAGACAGACCTTCGTTCTGTGCGGCCTACGGCCAATCCGGTTTTGGACACGGCCGTGTGTTCTACAAAAGTTTTAAAAGTTTCCAGCGCATATGCACCATAAGCCTGTATTTTAAGAACGATATTTTTTTATGGTTTGAATAAGATTTTTTCTTTTAGAAAGAAGTGGTTTGAAGAAAGAAATTCAGAATTAATTAATTTTTGTAGGGTGTGGGTTAATAATTAGCAAATAAATATATATTTATTATGTAATTTTTTGTTTCCTTTTACTTTAAAAGAGATTCAATTGGCGTTTAAGCAGTTAAAAGAGCTTAATGAAATGGCGTTAAAAAAAGCGGTTTCAAAGGCAAATAAGAGAAAGAGAAAACAGCCCAAAGGGCTTTTTGCGAGCGCAGCTAAGCGCAAGCGTCCCCTTAAGGGAAGTGGCTAAACCATGGCTGTTTGCTTAGAAATTCATAGCTAGGTGTTTCCATGGGTTTCTTTATTATGAACTCTTTGAATGGAAAATTGTCAAGACTCGAGGCTGAAAAGTATGCAAAGATTGGACGGCAGGAATAAAATCTAGTGGCATATTAGTAGGAAGCGCTAGAGTCCAAAAGAGTGTGTAATTAGAAGGCTCCATACTATATATATTCCAGATTCTAAAGATTTTTGAACCCAGTAAATATTAAAGGCTCAATTAAAGCACATGAACTAGAAACCGACGAAAACCACACGAGTTATTTCAGTTAACTGTTTGTGTTATCCGTTTAATACCTTTCAACAAATATACGGTTACCTAATACATTGTCTTGGAATGCAAATATGTGAACACCAACGGGTATCAGGCATAGGAAGTTTTTCAAACGAAGCTTTATTCAATTATATTCCGCGAAAATAGACAGAGATATTTAAAAGCTCTGATGCATTAAACTTTGAAAAGAAAAGCGCAACCTAACCCTGTGTTTATTTTGTACTAAATCTCATATTCAGCAAAATGCTGTGCTGTGTTCTTTTCTTTATATATGTATATGAGTTAGCTTTAAAGTGGAATACATAGTTAATTACACTTCTTAGTCGAAACGAAAGAGATTAAACTTAGAATAGAAAAGTTTTCTCTTTAATATGACATGTTTATATAAACGTGTTTAGCCTATAATCGAGACCATCTTCCTTTTAATTGAGCCACCACCAACATCATTTTTATTCAAAGCAAAAAAAAGGATAGATAATAGAGTAATAGTAGAAAGGGGCATGGATAACATAGACTGCCACATTTTATGAAAGAGTGAACCTAAAATGCTGACTATGATTGGGAGAGCGTTTTCTGAGTGTTCATGAACGAGTTCTTATAAAGAACGCAACTACTCAAATATACAAACCTGCCCTTCAGAATAAAGAACCTATAAAACCCCTAAAAGTTATACAATGCTGGTTCTAGTGAGAATGGAAAGGGTGGAACTCAGATATAATGGAAAAATAAAATAGATAAAGAATGCGCAAATAGAATGAATTAAAACAACTTCCCTTGACATTAAGTTTAAGCGAGGAGGAATAAATATACCCTAAAATCCGTTTTCTTCTCATTCCCATTTCATTCTGACTCCATCATTCTTAAACAATAAAGGAGGAAAGATACTCTAAAGATGATCGCATAGATCGAAAGCTCAGCAATTAAAGTCAAGTTTGGTTTTACCAAACACATTTCATTTAAAAAAGAGATGAACGTAGGAGAAGTTGTTTACCAACTACAAGATGAACTAAAAATTAAAATAAGAAAAGTAAAAAGTTTCCAAAGAAAATTAATAAAGGTAAAATATTGTATGGTCTCTAACAGGATCTCTATACAAGAAGGTCTGCTACACATTTATACTAATATATATATATATATATATATATATATATATATATATATATATATATATATATATATTAGACTATGGGACTATTTTCTGGCTAGGTGCAACTTAATTTTCAATATACAGCTAATGATGAAAAATAATCCAATCATTTTTCGAAATCCATTTATTCAAAACAACGTTTCGAGCTTGTGCGCTCATCTTCTGGTTCCTAGGAATATATGACAATTCATTGGCAATTTAACAATAATGAAAAATATAGCTTTAGATTACTTATATGAATTGATTGCAATAACTGGAAATTAGGGCGAATGCTTAATTCACTCTGTGCAATTTAAATAAATAACACTGCAAAGTTATGATATACAAAAGGTTTTTTGGTAACTATAGTGAAGAACACACCTTAACGCTTAGCGGGGAAATATTTCAGACTGACGAACATTTGAACAATATTATTGAGTATGGTTTGGTAGGTTGTGGTTTTTACTGAACATGAAGAGGAACTGACGAATCATCTGAAATAAGAGTAAGTGAATGCTATTTTGTCGAAAGAACAAAGCCTGTACGATGGCTAATTCCCATATGCGAAGAATAACGAGCCCCCAATGATCGCACAGTGCTGCCGATATATGAAGCCGAGGAACAACATGGACAAATAAATTTGTAGACAACACCACTGCGCAAACAATCAGGTGTTCGATCCTTCCTAGGGAAAAAATTTGTATTGATTTAGCATTTACAAATAAGAATCTGCATTCAATTTGAAGGAAATATTGTTTAACACGTAGTGAGAATTTTCGTCTGCACAATTTATTTATGTTTCCCATTTCTGGAAACTAAAATAATAAAAAGCGATTGATCTGATCTTCAAGTTTTAAGACTACTTTATTTATAGGTTCAAAAATCTCAGTAAATTTAGAAGTGTCTGTCAAAATGGATTGAACTTTTTATAAATAATCATTACGATTCATGATAACGACACCATTTCCTTTGTCTGGTCTAGTTATAATAATCCGACTGGTGCGCGATAACTTCGTTAGTATCATAAGATCTTCCTTACGGAAAATTATAGATTTAAACTTCATATTCTTAACTTTGTTGTAAATATCGTAGGTCATGTTAGAGAATTTTAATTTAAATGGATCAAAACTACCAAAACATGGAAGAGAGTGTAAATCATTGCATATTTTTTCAAGGGGCAAAAAGAAGGATGGTTTATTAAGGTTAAATAAGGATAGTTTAAATTTGAGATTTTTGAACCTATAAATAAAGTAGCGTTAAAACTTGAAGATCAGATCAATCGCTTTTTATTAAGTCTAAAGAAAGATAAAATATTAACTGAAATCCAATATTCACAAATATTTGCTAAAGGCTCATTTCTTGCACATTTTTATTGTTTACCTAAAATCCACAAACCTGAAATTCCGTTCAGACCAATTTTGGCCTCTTATTACTTAGTTTCATACAAAATAGCTAAATATATTGTCTCATTGCTTTCTCCCTTTTCCACCAATCAATTTTCCATTTCAAATTCGTATGAATTCCAAAAAGAACTTTTAAATCATCATTTCACCTCAGACAAGTTTTTTGTTAGCTTTGATGTTAAATCTCTCTTCACAAACATTCCTATAGAAGAAACGAAAAATATAATTTTAGATAGAATTTTAACGACAGAAACAAATTTGCAGGATTTACCAGAAATAGATTTAAATATTTACTAAACCTAATATACAAAGGCACATACGAGGGGCGGTCAATAGGTTTTGCGAATGGGTAGGGCAAAACAGAGGAAGGGGGAAGGCTGTTTGTGGGGGTGTTAGGACAAGTTATGAAAGTGTCAAAACCTGCAGCCGCACGCTCCTGCCTCGTCTATTTAAGAAGCAGTAGCTGATCGCAGATCGTCAGCCATAAATCTTTCAACAATGGAGTGATCAAATTTTTGACCAAGGAAGGCTAGAATTCAAAGGAGATCCATGAACGCATGGTTGCAGTGTACACCGACACCGCCCCTTCCTATGCAACCATTGCTCGCTAGAATAGGGAGTTCCGCCATGGTCGTAAGTCCCTTAAAGATGACCCCCGTCCAGGACGCCCTTCAGACGTGACCAACGAGAACAATGTGGCCCGTGTGCAGAGGATGATCCTCGAAAATCGACGGGTAAAGGTCGAAGAAATCGAGCGAGAACATGGAATATCACATGGAAGTGTTATCAACATCATCCACGACAATTTGTCCATGACCAAGGTCTCTGTCCATTTGGTCCCTAGAAACCTCACGCCCCATGATTGACTTAAACGTCGTCAAAGTCCACAACGCCATAGTTGCATAAGCTGCCCTGCGCAAGTGCGGATTCGAGGAGCTCAACCATCTCCCCTACAGTCCAGATCTGGCCCCTAGCGACTACTTTTTATCCCGCCAGCTCAAGGCTGCACTGGGTGGACGCCGGTTTGGGGACGATGAAGATGTCCAGCTAGCCGTCCAAGAGTGAATTGAACATAAGTCGGCAGATTTCTTGTTGTCGGGAATTCGAAGCCTCAGGGACAAGTGGCGCAAGTGCATTGAAGTCGAGGGTAGTTATATTGAAAAATAATAAAACACTTTTCCCCCTATCTCGTTTCCTTATATCCGAATGGCAAAACTTATTGACTGCTCCTCGTATTTTACATTCAACAATAAAATTTACAAACAAACTGATGGTGTCGCTATGGGATTACCGATAAGTCCTTTATCGGCAGATATTTTCATGACTGATCTGGAATCTGAAATGTTTAAAGACTCTCCATCTGACTGTCGTACTCTGTTTTATAGAGGTTTTGTTGATGACTCGTTTGCAGTATTTCAAAATAAACTCAAGCTGAAACATTCTTCCAATACATAAATATAATTCATCCAAATATCACTTATATAATAAAAACGAAAACAAACTTAACCTTTTCATTCTTAGATCTTACTATTCGTAAGACGCGAGATTCCATTGTCACAACAGTTTTCCGAAATCCTACGTTCACTGGGTTAGGAATAAACTTTTCATTTCGTGTGATTTCAAATACAAAATTTTAGCCATAAAAACGTTGTTATACCGTAGTTACCATCTCTCCTCCACTTATGACTATATGCATGAGGAATTCATAAAATTAAAAACCTACTTTACTAATAATAGCTATCCGTCGTTATACATTGATAAAATAAATCGAATATTTCTAAACGATATTTATTCACACAAAATAAATATACCTACATTCCCTAAGCAGATCCATTATTTTAAGTTTCCAGAAATGGGAACTATAAATAAAATGTGCAGACGAAAATTCTCACTACGTGTTAAACAATATTTCCTTCAAATTGAATGTAGATTCGTATTTGTAAATGTTAAATCAACACAAAAAATTTTCCCTGTCAAGGATCGAACACCTGATTGTTTGCGCAGTGGTGTTGTCTACAAATTTATTTGTCCAGCTTGTTCCTCGGCTTCATATATCGGCAGCACTGTGCGATCATTGGGGGCTCGTTATTCTTCGCATATGAGAATTAGCCATCGAACAGGGTTTGTTCTTTCGACAAAAGAACATACACCTGTAAGAGACCACATAGCAAATTGTAAAACGTCAATAACAATAAATAACTTTAAAATTATAGCCAACAATAAATGTCCGACCACACTCAGGATCGCAGAATCAATATATATTAAATCTTTAAAACCTACTCTTAATTCAGATGATTCGTCAGTTCCTCTTCATGTTCAGTAAAAACCACAACCTACCAAACCATACTCATAATATTGTTGAACTGTTCGTCAGTCTGAACTATTTCACCCCTTAGTGTTAAGGTGTGTTCTTCACTATAGTTACCAAAAAACCTTTTGTATATCATAACTTTGCAGTGTTATTTATTTAAATTGCACAGAGTGAATTAAGCATTCGCCCTAATTTCCAGTTATTGCAATCAATTCATATAAGTAATCTAAAGCTATATTTTTCATTATTGTTAAATTGCCAATGAATTGTCATATATTCCTAGGAACCAGAAGATGAGCGCACAAGCTCAAAACGTTGTTTTGAATAAATGGATTTCGAAAAATAATTGGATTATTTTTCATCATTGGCTATATATTAAAAATTAAGTTGCGCCTCACCGGCAAATCGTCCCATCGCCTAACATATATATATATATATATATATATATATATATATATATATATATATATATATATATATATATATATATATATATATATATATATATATGTATATATATATATTTAGAATTGCATACTGGAAAATCGAAGTTTGTGCCTTTATCTATATCTATAAAAACTAAGCTTATCTCTAACATAAAAAACAAGCATTTTCCTTGTTATCTCTTTTGAACATTATTTGTGACAAAGAACCTAAACTTATCTAAGGTGAAAAAAATAATATAATGTTGATTTAGTCAACTGACATAAAGTGGAATTGAAAAAAATGAAAATAACCAACATTTTTTATAGCTAAGAACTAGAGTTGATAAAAAATAAAAGAAAGAAAAATGAAACCTAAACCAATTCCGTTTTGCAAACAATCAAAATTATACGTCATTGACACATAGCCAAGTGAAAGAGAAAATTAATCCGATTTGATCAATATAATGTCATTCCACGTCGAGTGTTGTTTTTTTTATTCATAAATAGTGAAAAGTTTATGAATTCAGAGAGAGAATAAAGCCTAACACCACAGTGTCTGTATTAAACCTAGTCTGACACTTCTTTCAAGACCTCAACTTCAGTCTAAGTTACCATTTCTGAAAATTAAACAATCGAAAAACTCCCCAATAGCACTTGGAATATTTGAGCGAGTCCAGGGTCTTATCCACTGGCGAGCTTTCACTCCGTTGCAGTTCCCATCCGAATTTATCTTTTCTTCGTCGCAGTTTTCCTGCCTTTAGCTTCTATTCGGTAGAAACTAAGATGGTCAATGCTTCCAAAGGTTAGTTCTGAGGTCTGCCCTTTCTGTAATTTCCATTGAAGTGTCCTGTGACCTGGCGCCAAGACCCACACTCTCCTTGCATCTAAGCAGTAAAGCATCCTAATTCAACAATTGAACTGGGTTCAAATGTGCAGCCGCTCTTTTGAAGCTCACCAATTACTACAACTTTTTATTATTAAAAATAAAATATAAATATTAAAAATTAGATGTTCGGCTCTGAGATCCTTTAAAATTGTCTAATAAATATTTTTAATACATCGTCTCTAAGATACACTTTCCATACATCCTCTCGAAGAAATACTTTTAATACACCCTCTAAGAAATTATTTCAATACACCCTCTCTAAGAAATACTTTCAATAAACTCCTCTAAGAAATACTTTTAATACACGCTCTAAGAAATACTTTCAATACATCCTCTCTAATAAATATTTTTAATACACCCTATCTAAGAAACACTTTCCATACATCCTCTCGGGGAAATACTTTTAATATCTCCTCTAAGAAATACTTTCAAAACATCTAATTTAAAAAATTATTTCAATACACTTTTACTAAAAAAAAATTCTATAAAAGATTACATAAGTTCAATGACCTCATTCCTGAGTTTGTTTGGTTCAACTGAAGAGAACACTGGGGCGACAAATTGATTAACTTTTTACACTATTTATTGATGCCTACCTACGGGTTTTGTCACTCCTTTCCTTTAGCTTGGAGCCCAACCTAAGTTTGTACCTACAGTTTGACATGTCATCCAAATCATGGTAATCACAAATAGAATATGGCAGCCACCGAAAAGCTGTGCTCAATCGGAACTCCATGTGACGGCTAACAAGAAGCAATAGTTTAACTTCTAGTGTCCTCGGGGTATTTATCATGTAATTTCTTTTATTACAGTACAGATTGTCTTTAGCTGTTTCTTCTGTAACCCAACTTCTTCCGAAAAAAGACGTAATTAGACTTCTTTCAAAAACTTTTAACCGTGTTCCGCGGTGGCCACCGGAATAAAGAAATACAAAAGTTATATTTCTATCTTTTTGGATTATCAAAAATCTCCCGGGATGGATGGACAAGCAATTTGAGCGCTTGCTCGCTGATGAGTAGCTGCTTAATGAGCTTAAGTTCCCAGATGAAAGGCTTAATTCTTTGTTTTTCATTAGAAGACTCTACTTTCCAGACTTATTAGCCTAAAGTATTAAAAAGTTACTGCGAGAAAGGGTAGGTTTAAAAATTATAAAGTGGTCCTTTACATTTAATAAATTAGATAATTAGTTTTGAATTGGATAATTGTTGGGAGTTGGGGGGCTTAATAATGGAGTTCTTCACTAGAGCTACGAAAAAAGTATATATCCTTTCCTCAGTCAAAGTTGCCAGTATTTTTTACCCCCTATTTTAACAATAAAAATTAATATCCACGGAAATTGACCTAAATAAAAGAGATATCGGTCAGCCGTCATCGTAAATACTCTCAATTTGAATAATTGACAAATTGTCATATCTGACTAGGATATCACATTTTTTAGTCGATTTTCCTTAGAGAAGTCGGTAACTCTTTTATTTGTGTTTTATATTATTTTCCTATTGGGGAAGCATTGACTAGGTATCTTTAACCACAAAATAAACTTTATTCATTTTTTCACTCTCTAGGCTGACTTTTTGTGATACCATATGGATGAGACTTACATTCAATCTCAGTGCAATATCATTCCCGATCAAATATTCTTATCAAATATTCTAAATCAAATATCCTAATCAAATATTCTAAAGGAAGGACCCTGGTCGCCTACTTGAAGGTTACTTTGGGGGGGAGCATATGTACATTGAAATGTACTCAGCCATCTGCGTAGTTAACTGGGTTGCCGTCTAAATCAATGTCCACAAACTATCTGATTGCCATGGCCATAATCACACTGCCTTATAGGAAGGTGCCGAATACATATATTTTAAAATATTTTTATTACAAACATGGAATGATTTGCATTTGAACGGAGTGGTAGGCCTATTTGAACGTGAGGTATGACCTAAAAACGCCCATTTTCAGAATACATGTCCATCATGCATAAGTTATATGTAGAGGGACCCACTAAAATAGTAATATTCCCCTCCCCCTAAGATATTACTTAGGACTGACCGCCCGGTCACTGAGAAATTCACACTGAAGCATGACGCTGTAATTGAAGGCTATCTCCCCGCCGTCTTAATCTTCCCTTTTCCCGAGTCGAGAGGTTATTCGTCTATTTGTAGGTTTGCCTCCAGACAACTTTTATAACTCCAGCCGCTGGTCGTTCCTTTAGACCCGCTGATCCTGGCCTCTTACACCTTCCTGTAAGGACACGCTCTGTTTTCCTTGACGATAATCAAGGTTCGAGAAGGTCCCTCTCTCTCTCCCTGTTTTGGAGAAATCCGGGTATATATGCGCCTTCTCAAGGATTACCCACAGATTCGGTTAAACGACGCTCTTGCCTGAGAAGTGCTTAGTGATGGTCGCAGGCTACGAAAGAGCTGGATATCACACTCGTAACTTCGGGTCAGGGAGAAAAGTCTCTTGAGACAACATCAGCCTTTCTCAACCAGCTTCGGATCAAGGATTGGAGAAGCCATCCTCCAAGTTCTCCCGGTGACCTCTTGAGGACAAGAAACCCAATTGCTCGCTCAATCCAAGTTTGGAGAAGTCACACCCCCTTCCGAAGTTCTTCTGGTGACCTCTTGAGGACAAGAGGCCCAATAGCTCGCTCAATCCAAGTTTGGAGAAATCCCCCCCCCCCTTCCTCTCCCTCCGAAGTTCGTCCGGTGACCTCTGGAGGACAAGAGGCCCGCATCTCACTAAATCAGAGTTTGGACAACGTAGCATCACCCTATTCGGGTTTCCCACTACACCCGTGAGTAATCAAGGTCACCAAGCCCCCCCCTCCCATCGAAGTTTGCCCCGCTTTACTCTTGAGGTTCAAAGGAACTGAAACTCTCACCACCCCAAATCACAATTATAATCATCTACTAATCCTAGTTATCCAATCAGTATTCGGAACCTAATTCCATCTTACTTGGGTATTTATATATATATATATATATATATATATATATATATATATTTATTTATTTATTTATTGTGTACCTTTTATCTAGTGTATATTAAAATCTATTCTTGTCGTTGTGTTTGGAATATTTCTTGGTCACGCAGCTGCAGCTAATTATTCAAATCGCACTCTTAGAACAATAACATTCGTTGCCTTGCTTAGCCTACCTTAGAGCCTGTGTGCGTATATCGCCGTACACTTGGCCATACTTTGACATTATAATTGTACCCTTTTTAATAGTATATCTAAATTATTATATCTCTTCGACAGAATAGAACAAGAAGCGTCAAAATTATAAACTATGACTGTCAAATTGTAGGAACAGAGAAAATATGAAGGGGGGGTGACAATATTTGGCTGTTGAACACGGTGGGTGGCTCACTGATCTAAACTATCCGAGCTTCATAGACGCCTTTAAGAGCAAGAATACTAAAGATTTGATGACATCCATTGACAATATTACACCGAGATATAGGTGAACCACAGATCCGCCAAGGGAGTTTTGAAGAACGAATTAGGCATCAACTCGAGCAGGTGAACTCTGACGTACCTACTGACGCAGTACATGGACCACGGGAGGCTAGATATTGCAAAGAATGTTCAAATACCTCGAGCATAATGGGCCTATCGTCAGAATTTTCTGGGACGAGAAGATATTCATCGTTAATGCCGCTTTGAACGGGAAATTAGAGCAGTACTTGACGAAGTCAATGGTGAATGTTAAAGGAACTTCAGGAGAAAAGCATCCATCTCAGGTCATACTTTTGATTGTCCTGGCGTTCACACAAAGAACACGCCATTCTTCTTCTTCGAGAAGAGTTGGATACTGAGGCCTACTACAAGTTCTTGAATGAAACGAAGTTTGGTTCAAGTAGAACCTCATCATCAACCAAACATCCTAGAAAGTACAAGCGTATAGCATTGCTATTGTGCCTACTTATGGCTGGCATACTCCTGAATCAGCTCCAGCCCCGGAGAGAGTCAAAAGTACGTTGGCTTAGTATATTCGGAAGTTGCCCTTCATATAAAGCCTAATAATAATGTCATGATGGCGTGGTTCTTGGTTTCATGCAGTTTTTACTTGCGTCACATACTGAAAACACCTCGTTATTTGAAAGCGTGAAAAATGTTAGTCATATAACTGAGCACAGCAACTACTTGGTCGTTGAATGGATATAGTGACACTTAGGAGTGCGATGTTATTGCCCTGATGGAAAATCCGTAAAGGTTAGGCAAAATGCGGAAAAGGAAAACATGAGAAGACGACTTACGAGGTGTACGCGCGCATCGATGAGCGAACTAGATCTGTGAAGTACAGCGCGAAAGTCATTCTGAGGATGTGAATAGTGGAGGATGAAGAAAAGGAAGCCTAAAACTACGTACATGCCTCTCTGACAATTCTTATAACCGGTGAATAGGTTGATAGAGAGTCTACAAGATGCATGTCCCCAAAATTGAAGGTAGAAACAAACGAAAGCGTGTGGGAGCTGGGTATCAAATTTTATAGGCCAGCCTGCCACCTGCCGCTAGCCAAGAGAAGACATTACGTCGCAAGCGGAATGTCTTTGATTTACTTAAGTTTTCTTCTTCTATGCTCCCTCCCTTTTGTCGGCAGTGTGGATGAACTCTGCAAACGGGATTGGGTTATCCGAAAGATCCAGCACACCGTCTTTCTTCAGGGTTTGTCACAGTTTATGCTTGTTCCTGGCTTGTTATGAATATGTGCTAAACTTTGTTAGTTTATGATTGTAACTAAATCAAATGTATTAATCATGCCAAGGCAGTATTTATCTGTTTATTAGAGGTGTAGAGTGAATGCACTGGTGCTTGGCAAAGGTGACCCCTGTGTTGACGTGGGAGGGAAGTTTCTTCTGGGTCTTTATCTGATGGAATGGTGTTGACAAAGTTTAAACCTAAAGATTGGATGCTATGATGTGTTAGGTGTGTATGGATTGTTTAGTGACTACAGCTGGTTAGTTGCAGCGAAGTTTTATTCTTTGAATTATCTCTGTGTATTAATGGTCTTTGAGGTTTTTGCGTTTCATGACGGATGTTATGGACTTTGTATGTAGTCTCATAGATAGCCCGAACTTTGTATACTAAGTTTTATGTGCATGAACTTTCTTATAGTGTGTAGGTGATTTATTGGGTAAGGGGGGATGCGGGTGTATCCTGTAGTATTGAGGAGTTCTTGCTTTTGTTTAATGTAGTAAACTGTGATTGAGTTGAGGCAAGATTGGGTAGTTCGGTTGCAGGGAGGTATGCAAGTGAGACGCCAGTACACTGCTTGTATATGTTTGATGATGGATTCGATGGATTGCGAGAACGTGGTCCCCTTGGGTGTTAGATTGTGTTCATTGATATAATTATAACAATGTTCCTACTGCAAACTAACCACCTAAATAATTCTATTCTTTTCCCTTGGGGGGGGGGGCGAACTTTATTATGTCACTTAAAAGATTCTCATAGAAAATAAACATGAGTTGGAGATGAAAATCATTTCAATTTGTTGGCAAAATTGGAAGAAGGTGTCAGAAGAATATTGGCCTCATCCACAAAACCGGTTCTTGTTGAGTAAAATCTGTTAAGTCTTAAGCTCAGCACTGGCTGGTCCAACGGATTCTCTTGATGGTGATAGGCGATGACCTCACTTTGTACTAGCTCTCAAATTAGTACCTAGGTCGATTTTTTGTCTAATATTTTTGTTGTCAAGGAAGATAACAGATACACCGACTTGAGTTCTTACGATCTTGTGAGCAGGAACTAAAAGCAAAGTTGTTGTTTTTCCTTTTGTTCTTTCTTCAAAACAAATAATAAGTTTATCAAGGCCCCTTATCAAAGGCTATATATGTACTGATAGTAGCTCAAAGGGTCAGACTCAATCTAACGTTGAGCATGAGCTAATTTTACAATCAATTTTGCATGTTTATTTAGCATTTTAACCGGAACAATGTGGTGGGTAAAGAACGCTCAATTGACAGCGGAACTGAAGCTTGATAAAGAAGTGAGAAAATTATACATTTCAAACTGTGTAAATATACAAATCCTAAATAATTTACTGTTTATGTTGAAAATGGAGACTCAGGATTCGTTTAACTGTTACGATATGTGCGTCTTCGACCCAACCCAAATGAGAGAGGTCATTTTGTAACCGGAGGAGGGAGCAGATTCTGATTCAATTGAAGGGCAGTCAACGTATTTTCTGATTCAATTGAAGGGCACGCAACGTATTTATGCAAATTTGGTGATTTTTTCGATTTCAAAAGAAATAGAAAATACGACGCCACTTTTGCAAGAGTGTTTCTCAATTTGATGAATTTCAGATTAAACCATTTACTTGGGGCAAAGAAATCAAATTCCTTCTTCATTACCTTTGGCTCACAACAAAGCATATTAGACTGAAATGTGTGTGTGTATATATATATATATATATATATATATATATATATATATATATATATATATATATATATATATATATATATATAAACAAACCTTTATAAACATGGTATATTTGACATATTCCCAATGAGTTATGTCTCCCGTTTAGGTATGGAACACAATGTCTGCCATATGTCCATCTGCACTGAGTCTGCATACATTTATTTGCTCCTCGAAATTTCCGATAACTCTCTCATAGATGTGTATCTGGATGCCTCCAATCAAATGCCAGATTTCAGCCTGGAGTTAAGGGATTATGCGCGGTTTGTTGCCGCATAACTGTAACTTCACATACCCCCATAAGAAGAAATCACAAGGGGTAAGATTGCTAAACCTTGGTGGACATTCCGGGTCACTATGCAAGGCTATCACTCGTTGCGTAAACTTTTCGTAGAGCAATGCAATAAGAACAGTCCAAGCACTCTACTTGCCCAAAAAACAGACCACACAGTCACTTTTAGTGAAGAGAGATAGCAAACAAAATAAAAGCATGTCTTCAAACTTCAAAACACAAAAGTGTCGCTAATTCAAATTCGGTGCCCTTTATGGAACACCATATATATACTCGTATATAAAGGGTCTTTCAGTAAGGTCGCTCGATTTTTAAATGTAAATAAAATAAGTTGTGTGATATATATGCACTCAATTTATTTTAAATTTAGAATTACAATTTATGCTATTAAGTGTGGAATATGACGTAGTTCAAATGTCCGCCGCGGCTTCGCTTGGTGGAACGTATTCGGGAGGCCCAATTTTCGATGACTTTGTCGCATAAATCTGGCTGAATTTGCTGGATGGTGTTCGTTATGTTGACTTTGAGGACATCACTGTTTTCGGATTATTCGCATATACCTGCAATTTAATGTAGCCCCAAGGAAAGTAGTCTAATGGCGTTAAATCGCATGATCTCGGTGGCCAGTTGACGTCGCCGCCGCGTGAGATGACCTTGCCCTGAAATCGCGGGTTCAAAATGTCTATCGTGGCGTGCGCAGTGTGGCACGTAGCACTTTTCTGTTGGAACCACATGTCGTCAGTATCCATATCAGTCATATAATCCAGTTGAGGCCACAAGAAGTTGCTTACCATCGATATGTAGGTCTCGCCGTTGACAGTTATGGCAATCCCATCTTCGTTCTCAAAAAAATACAGACCGATGATTCCGTTAGACGAAAATCGGCACCAAACAGTGACTTTGTTGAGATGCAATTGGTGCTGGTAGATCTCATGTGGATTGTTTTCGTCTCAAATCCGACAATTTTTCTTGTTCCGCAAATCCATTCATCCAAAAATGGGACTTGTCGCTGTGGCGAGGATAGAAATCACGTACTGCGCGGAACGTTTGTCGAACGGAGCACTGAATTTGATAATAACATTTGATGATTTCCACACGCTGTTCAACGCTATAACCTTCCATCGTGACTTGCCAAGTACTACTGAACAGTTTACAGTGAGGTTTCCAGATGTCGCTTTAACAACCTGGCCACTATCGCCTGACAAAGGTCGAGCGTCCTTGTTGAAAGACCATATATATATATATATATATATATAGGAAATGAAAAACTCACAAAGTATCACGTGAGGGTTGCAAATGGATGCAATATCCCGCAGGAAAAAATGAAAAAGGGGTTTCCAAGTACTTTCGAACTTTATTGCATTCATATATATATATGTATATATATATATATATATATATATATATATATATATATATATATATATTAAAAGAGAAGAGCAATTTTTGACGCAAATGAGCAATGAGACAAGGAATAGGTGATTGGGGGGGATGGGGGTCTAGGAAAGAGAAAGATACATAGGAAGTCACAAGGATCAAGGTGAGAAAAGAATGAAGGCACAATGAAGGCAATCTATACTGAGAAGCCCTAAATAACGCCAAAGGAAAAATAAGTTTGAATAATCCTCACCAGAACTCGAACCCAGCCTTCTGATTGCCGATCAGATGCTCTCCTGGCGTTATTTTCATTGTGCCTTCCTTTTCTCTCCTTGATCCTTGTATCTTCCAATGTCCCTTTCTTTTGCCTTTAAAAAAAAATTTTGGTTCATGTCTCAATGCTCATTTACCTCAAATATTCCTCTTTTCTTGTACTTTATTGTTATATAAGCTGCAATTCATGGTATCTGCATCTTTCTTTCTCTATACAAAAGGTTTTTGAAAGGCAGAAATTAAATATGGCGAAAGCCTTGTGGTAGTTGTTACCACCACAGCCGGAAAACGAAAGCATTTGCGAGGCAACCTGGCACAATTCCTCATCATCCTCACTGTATCATCTCCATTTTATCAACACACGCACACCATACACAATATTTCCCAACTATCCTATACTCTTCTCTCACATTCATCACTTTTAATATCCCAATCCCACAGCCGGAAGCTCGGACCTGCGTTTCACTAGTCGCACGGGCATCTTCGTGTGAGTCTATAGAACTCGTGGGGGAGAAACCGTGGGCCAGCGTCCCACACAATTTCATTTACTGCATATTACTCGTTTTCTTGCTCTTTTTTAACTCCTTCTATGCATTCATACACATAATCCTGATATGCATGGATGCAAAATGAAGCATCCGTATTACACCTTCCACATTATTTCTAATGCATGTTTAACATCCTCATTCAACATCACGCATTTCTTTCCGGTTCCTTCCAATTGACTTACATCCTCCCCACTAAACACTACCACTTGCTTAAACTTATTTCATATTTGCCTTATTCCCCTGTTCTTCTCACACGCCTCTTTACCCCTACAAGTATCAATTGCACCAGATCCCACTCAATTTCTTTCCGCACACTGAAACACCACTCCTTTTCATGTCCCCCCCTCATGGGGCATAAAAAATGCTAAAAAGTCAATATAAATGGATGACCAAAGGTATGACAGAGTCAATTTTCTCTCTGTGTCAAATGCATTATTAATTTTCGTGGGTGGAGAAAATTCTTGATAAACAGCAATAAAAGGAAATTCTAGAGACGGTGAAGACGAAATGAGAGTTCGTCTATCCAGTGTCCTCTCATTATCAACGAGGTCGACAGACCTAAGTCGCGTATTCTCAATTATTCTGACTTATGACTTTCAAAACCTTCCATAATTTCCCGTAAATCCTTTGGAAGACCTTATTAATTATATCATTCGAATTAGAATATAAAACAACATAAGAGTTTCAAATTTTGTAGGAATCAGCCGAATAGTTACAATGTTATTGAAAAGTAAAATGTTTACCATCCGACCGACGACCTACGGACCAACCTAGTAACTATAGAATTGCGTGCACGCGACTAAAAATATATTCAAATGAAATCAGAGGCTAGTTTCTTATTAAATACTATCATGAAAAAGTTCATTACGCTTCAAATTTAATATGCAAGGTGTCAAATAAATATGGGAAGCGTAAATTACTGAAGTGTAGTTTGTATAGAAATAGCGCATTAGGAAGGAGAGAACTTTAAGTTCAATGCAATTCTGATTTAGTCATATGCGGACTTGAATCGGGCAAACTTAACGAAGGTGAACTTTAGCCTCATTCAAGAGTCGATCAGATTTGTCGTCTTTTGGATATGATGGGCAGCGGGAGTATCTGAATGTTCTAGGCACATAAAATTGACATTTACAAATATATGATTATAATAATAATTATATTAAATTTTCTCCATATTCATATATGGGTCGTTTCTGCCTAATTAAATCTTTAAAGGTTATTTGATTTTTGTTTACGTTCTCTAAGCATTTAAAATCAATGCTTCGGGGAAACAGATACTTGATTGTCGTTAGCGTCAAATAACTCTTGTGCTTATGTTACCAGGCTAAGATAGTCGGAAAATCACTGAGCTAGCTTGGCATATAGCCCAAAATATTACTACAACAGAATAAAAATATCTAGCCGAGTGAAAACACCACTTCGATTACAGCGAATTTAACTTACATCGAGTGTGGTTGTCAGCCGGAGTCCGACAAGAGACGACTTCACAGCAGATACAGTACTGTTAACAGTACTCCACTGAGAAATAAAAAGCAGGAATAAGAATTTGACAGATGAAAGAAGACTTGGTTTCCAAAAAAATTATTATTATTAAGATAATAAGAGAAGCAAATCATATGACTAGCAAAAGTGACCCGATAGAAAAATGTGGAAATAAACCTTAAAGAAATAGTTCACTATAAAGTAGTTATTCCTGCAATTAAATTTAATGACTGATTAACCAAAGGACTACGATAAAAATGAATTGGGTAAAATACAAATAAGGAAATTGCTAAATGTTGTTAAGCATTGTACAGTGTGTCCCTAAAGTATGGATACAGAGGAAAAATTACAATGGTCTCTTCGTTCAATAGACCTTAACCCCTCCCCCTTGACAGCTCTTTCTGGGGTATGTGCTAAAGGAGAAGGTGTACGCAATGAAATTAAAGATAGGTGACACCTGAGAGAACAGTGCATCGTAAATGAATGCGCTCAAATTTACAGAAATTTGAAGTTAATGCATCGGATTCATCGAGTGAATCTCGCAAAGCGCATCAAATTTGCATCACAAATGGTGGAAATTACATTGAAAATTGTATTTATTAATATTTCAATCAAATAAACTGTAGTTATTTTTTTTATTAAAAATAAGCATTTTGCAAATGTGTCCAGACTTTAGAGACTTTTGGAACAAGGCTTTTGTTCGAGTGAAATATGAATATAATGAGTGCTTTGTTATACAAGAATTTCCGAAGCAAAGGTGTGTGATAGCACCATGGGTGGTTCATATATTTTTTGCAACGAGTGAAAGAGAAATGCAAATATGATTAAGAGAGAAGTGAATCATCTCGATGAGTAAAGTTAATGGGTCAGTGATGTTGATGAGTTTTTTTAGGTGATTATGAGGAAGAGGGATCTAGAAATATTAATTAAAGCACCATGCATGATATGTGTGAGCAGTTGGTTGAAAAAGTAATGTAGACAAGAGTTATGTAGAAGTGCTTGGGGGTAAAAGGATCAATAAAAGCGAAAGGCAATCGAGGTAAAAACGGCAAGCGAAGTTGGATCGCAATGCCAAGAGTCTCCATCCAAACCAGAACTCAAGCCACCCTCCAGGTGTGATGGGATTTGTACTCTTAAGTATTGATGGTTCTTTGTACGTATTGGTCGTGAAAGCTTTCTATAGGTGCCCAAAAGCATCAGTTAATTACAAAGATGACAATGGAAGAGTTAAGAAAATGTGAAAACTTTAATACCCAAGTTAAAAAACAAAACAATGCTAGGAAACAACCTTCAGCCAAGGTCCGCATAGAAGGACGTGCTCGAATACAGAATTGAATATATGCGGAAGCTATATAGCCAGGAGTGTACACAATTGTTCTAAATCGCTTTCCTCCCCCCATCATTCCTGAGTATCACAGAAATAGTGAATACTACATCGTGAAATTGCAATTAATATTGTTTAAGTTTCAGAAATAAATCATTGGGAGAATTTTTCCTGAGCGAAAATTATGAAATTATCTTTTGGCACTGGCTGGCACTAATTCATTTTTCACAGTATATTTGACACACACTTTTTCTAAACTTACTAAGCATAACGTTGCGAATAATATGCTCTTTTGACACCCATAATATTCATCCTTTAACAGGTAAAGCACATTAAATTAACAATAATAGTAAATTAATCGCCAAGAAACTGATGACTAATGTATGTCGAAATGTAAGCCTTAGGTTAGGCCGAAACTAGGCTCGGCTTTATACGCCCGCGGTCCGGTTACGGCCCGGCATGCCAAAATTGTTCGGCCCGAGTTTCCCAAAAGAAACATAGTATCAACCCGGCCCGGTGTGTCTAGAAATAAAAATCTAAATTTTAGATTTTTATTTCTAGACTTTTAGATTCTAATAGTAACTTGTTGACTCGTAGAATGCTGAGATGTATTCTTGAATATTCGAGAACAATCAGTTATCAAGAATTTACGCAAGAGCATTTTGGAATATTTTGGAATAGTTCTGCGTGTGTAGAAATTCCGCTGGAAGCGTTAAGATTAAGGTAGTCAATTTGAAAAAAACATTGAATCTAGATGACTTAAACGAAGGTAAGTAAGTCTCAAAAGTTAAGAAATTGTAAAATAATTTTTTATTCAAGTTAATAAATGTTTTTAAATTATTTAATTAAATTATCAAACATGTCTATTTCTTTAGTAGAATTACTTACCAAATAATTCCCATGTAATTTAACATTACATAACATAATTTCACGGATTACAAAAGCCAACAGGGCCTATCCAGGGCCGGATGCGAATACGCCACACAGGCCTATTACAGAGGGGGCACCAAATTAGAGATTAAAAAAATAAAAATAAACATTTAAAATAAATAAATAAAAACATAGGTATAATAAACTTGAAATACACCATTTACACTTAGCTATTTGACACGTTTTCTTTCTTAAATTTGCGGAGGGATAGCGCATCAGGCCATCACCGGTTCTCAAATTGATACAGAAGGACGTCGTCGTGTTGTCATTTTTGACAACGAGTAAATTGCTTATCTTTTGTAATGAAAATGTCATCCAAGCCATCACTTGCTGCTTTCAGGAAGCGAATTAATTAACTTTAGTTAATTAACTATTAAAGATTTACGGTGTTGACTTTTTATTTATTTTACTAGGCTAAAAGCATCAGCTAAGCAATGCTGGCTGCGATAAATACCAAAATACGGTCGTGGCATTTTGTGTAAAACTTAGTCATTGAAAATATGATGGTCATTCAACAAGTAGCCTACCACCTCTTATTAAAATGAACGCATGTCAGAAATTCAGGTGGTTAAACTATAGGTTAGGCCAGGGTTTCCCAACCGGGGGCCATGGCACATCTGAAGGGGACCACAGGAAAATTTTAAGCTTTAAAGGGGCCACAGAGCCATGAAGGGGGCCACAGGACTCAACCTATTGAAACCTGAATTATAGTTAGGGCAGTACCTAATTTGAATTTATGCAGTTGAATTAGATTTTAAAAATATTAATACATATATTTTCCTTTTTTTAAATATTTTATTAGCATAATAGGATTTACATTAATCTGTAAACAAATATTTTGCATCTTACAAGCTTATTCTGCGGCGCACTACATTGTGCGCTTGATCGTTATGCGCCTGGCACCTTTGTTGGCTTGATAAAAATACTTCAGGTGGAACTTTAAATCCTCACAGTCTGTTTATCAAGTGGTTCGGCGTTATAGTATGTAAGTAGCTTTTATTTGTTTACCCTAATACTACGAAGTTGTAGTAATTTTACTAGTTTTTAAAATTATAATAGATTGCCACAAGCACAATAATATAATAAGATTTTTATAAGTAAATAAGTGAGCATTTTTGTTTGTAAGTAAAGTGTTCCATTGCTAGGCCTACACCAAATCATTTTTTTTCACTTCGGTTTCACTTAGGGCTTATTTACGAGATTAGCATTTAATCTTAGATTCTGATGATTGTACTTATCGTTTTGTATCTGCATTAATTTGAGTAAAATATATATATATATATATATATATATATATATATATATATATATATATATATATATATAATATTACTAAAATTAATGCAGATCTACCCCCCTGAGGGAATACATTTCTGCTGTTTTGCATTTAGGTACAGGTACAGAGTACCAGGATGTACAATCAACAACAAAAATTTCGGACATGTCCAATTAATAGAAACGCTCATAAAAATAGTTGCATTGTTTTACGGTTCTTTTTTTTGGTGTCAAATATTTAGCATCAAGGGCAAGTATTTAGCACAAAAAAGGAAAACAAAATTTTAAATGCAGCTATTTTATTAGCGTTTCTATTTATTGGACATGTCTGAAATTTTCGTGGCCGACTCTAATAGAACTTGGTGTTGGGCACAGACTCGGAACTCTGCACAGGGAATGGAGGTTGTTTCTGGGTCTTTTCTCAGAAATACTCTTCCTTTTTCGCCGCTGAGATAAGCGCCGTTCATTTTGTTGCGGTGAGCTTCGGCTCTAAAATGTAATATATATTTTATTAATATATTAAATTTCTTCTGCACAGATTACCCATGACAACGACGATGAAGAAAAAATGTCGACAATACTCCAGTGAGTATTTAGCTTATGGTTTTATACATTCACCAGACAATATAACCTAGCCATTGTGTCTTTTATGTATGGCTACACTTTCTAATGATAGTATGCGACCAAGTAAGCTTAAAATACATTTGGAGAATAAGCACAAGGAAAAAAAAGACAAAACATTACATTACTTTAAAAGGCTGCGGGATGATTTCCAAGCAAGGAGCACTATTAAAGATATATTTAGCAAAACAGCGGCAAAATTAGACAAAGGTTTAATTGCATCTTATGAGATTTCCAAGCTAATAGCGAACTTGGGAAAACCTCGTAACATTGGTGAAGAATTGATTTTGCCTTCAGTATCTGTGGTTATTTCAACTTTTATGCAACAAAATCCCCCCAAAATCACTGAAGCCATTCCGCTGAGCAAGAATACCGTATCAAGACGTATTGACGAAATGGCAAAGGATGTAGAGGAAAAACTCGTTAAACATTTACAAGTAAAGACCTTTGCATTACAAATTGAGGAAACGTTATTACGTGATAACGAAGCTCTTCTCATGGCGTATGTTAGGTTTTTGGATAAGATCAACTCAGAGAAGAAATGCTTTTTTCCGCAGCCTTGTGACAGATACTAATGGTGAAACAATTTTCAAAGAAGTAGTGACCTATTTCAAAGAAAATGATATTCTCCTTGTGAATATTATGGCTTGTGCAACTGATGGCGCTGCTGCTATAGTAGGTAGATATAGGGGATTTATTGCGCATTTAAAAGAGGCTGTGCCTAAAGTTTTTTGCATACACTGCGTTGTTCACCGTCAACATCTGATTGCAAAAAACCTAGGAGGACTTCTGAAAGATTCACTTGATAGTGTAATCAAGACAGTCAACCTTATCAAGTCAAATCCACTTCAAGAGCGTCTTTTCAGACCACTCTGTGCTACCAATGAAGAAGGGTTTGAGCGCCTACTTTTGCATACAGAGGTGCGATGGCTTTCTAAGGGCAATTGTCTCAATCACTTCATTGCACTTTGGGATAATGTTGTGTTATTTCTGGATGGTAAGCAGCTCGGAGCAACAATCATTGCTGCCAAATGTGACATATTTTACCTTACAGATATATTTGAAAAGCTAAATATCTTGAACAAACAGCTACAAGGTAAACATGCAAATATTTTAACTTGCAAAGAGTCTATTTGTGCATTTATGGGGAAAATTAAGCTTTTCAAGACAAATATGGGGCGAAAATAGTTGATACAGTTTCCAACCTTCCGCATTATTGAGAGTTAGCTGAAAGAAGATGATATTTTAGTATACATTGATCATTTGGAGAAATTGCATGGTGATTGGAAGTTAGGTTCAGAGATCTTCTACAAATGGACATTCCAGGATGGGCGGTAGACCCATTTGGAATTAATGCAGCTGAAGTTGATATGAGATTAAAAGAAAGTCTCATTGAGTTACAGAGTGATCAAACTTCTTTGGCTAGATTTAAGCATGGCGTCAGGAACTTATGGATAAGTCTTGAAATTGCTATGAAATATCCTTTGCTTTAGGACGAAGTAAAATTATATTTTATTGCTTTTCCTACTTCTTATCTGGTTGAGTCGGGTTTTAGTAAAGTGTCACACCTCTGATCAAAAGCGCGCAGCCGCTAAGAAATAGTAAGCAGAGGTGATCTTCGTCTGTCTCTAACAACTATAGACCCTGATATTAAAAAACTTGTGGAACTGCATGAAGCACAAGGATCGCATTGGATGAATAAAGAGTTGATGATATATTTATTTCATTTTGCTAAGGGATTTTATTTTTGTAAGACTAATTATTTATTTTAAAAGAGTATTATATTTTTGTTAACCACTGTTTAATTTTTGATATGTTTATAGTCCTATATATGTGACAAATATAATTGTACCAGAATACAAATAGCTGCTTAAATATCTTTTATTCTTTAAAGTAGAGTTAAACTGCATATTACCTACTGAAAATAATGATTATGGGCCACAGGAAAAAAATAAGTTTCCTAAGGGGGCACAAGCCAAAATCAGTTGGGAACCATTGGGTTAGGCTATGTTGTTAGGTTAGTATAATACCTATTTTTGGTATTATAATAACGTAACCTCATACTACCACCAGAAATGAATGGGAAATGAAAAGTTGGGAACCCTAAACTTAAACTGCCTCAATACATTGTTTCGAAAACTTCAGCGACCTATCTACTACATGGCCTAGGTCTTTCTCATCCTCAACTGAATTCAGCCAATGCACATCCATTTCACAGCTAAATTCCCTATTATCCTTTCCCATGTTAAGAACTTTGCATTTTTTAAGGTTAAAAGTCATCTGCCACTTCTGAGCTCAAGCTAACTCTCCTTTTAAAGCTACCCTCAACTTCTTTTACTACAGCTGCCAATTTAGTGTAATGAGCAGAAATTGACACTTTGCTATTTCCAGCCTTCCCAAGGGTGTCTGGACAACTCGGTACCGGACAATTCGGTACTACGACAACTCGGTACCTACTGGACAACTCGGTACTACGACAACTTGGTACCGTACAACTCGGTAGTACGACTACTCGGCACCATACAACTCGGTACCGGATATCATGTGCCACTCACTCTCCCCCCCCCCTCTCTCTCTCTCTCTCTTAAAATAAAATAGTTACTAGATGCTCTCTCTGGTTGAAAATATTTAAAATAAAATAGTTAACAGTTGATTGGTTTATTTGTTTTTGTTCAATTATTGTTACTTTAAATATCATGACATGAAGTTTTAAAAACTATTTGATAACTAGTTAAAATAAAATAGTTAATAGTTTATTAGTTAGATGGAACTACTTTTGTAGCGCGGATTATTCTGTGCTCACCCCAGATATATAAATGGAGGCAAACTTGTTGTTTCGGCGTTCGCGCATTCACTTTCATTGTTTAGCCAGATTGGAATCGATAAGTTTAATTGAATTGGATTTAAAATTTAAATTCATATCCCTCATTCATAATGTCGAGTAAAATTATTTGATCAAAAAAGGTGAGAAGAAGTTGGTTCATAATCTTAATTATATATACGACAAACATAAGCAAAATGTGGATGGTTCAAAACAATACTGAAGGTGCGAGATTCGTTCGTGAAATGCCCATGTGCATACAACAACTGGTGAAGAATGGTATTTATCATATCAACATGCTGATTTTTCCTAGTACCGAGTTTACCTAGCACCCTTCCTAAGATCATTTATATAAACTATGGATAATAATGGGCCTAAAACTGATCCCTGAGGTACTCCACAGATAACGTCCCTACACTGTGACCTCACCCCATTCAGTTAACCTTCTGTTTCCTGTCTTTCCGCCATTTAGGCTATCCAATTCTAAACTTTACCACATATTCCATGCATTTTAAATTTGTGAAATATTCTCCTATGTGGAACCTTATAAAAAGCTTTGCTAAAATCTAATTAAATTACATCAACATTCTCTCCCTTATCAAATTGTTTAGTTGCATAATCTATAAAATCCATTAGATTTTATAAACACAATCTACCTCTTCTAAACCCATGCTGAGCATCATTTATTAACCTACTACTCTCTTGTCTAGATAATCAGAAAGTTCTTTCTTAACTAGCTTCTCAAGAATTTTACAAACTATAGAAGTTAAGCTTACCGATCTAAAGTTATTCGGGTCCTCTTTGCTTCCTTTAATTATTTCCCTATTCACATTAATGATATTCAACACTACTTTCCTTGAACTAGAATTATCATCCATCAATCTATCTGGATTCTCTTCTGTAAATACTGAAGAAAAATAATCATTTAGAACCTCTACAAATTTCCTCATCAGATTCTGTCAAAATCCCTTCATATCTAATAGGCCCTATTTTATCACTGTTAGATTTGTTATTGATTTTATGATAGCCAAAGAATTTTCTTGGATCTTTACTATTATTTCGAGGTAAATTGCTTTCTGCCGCCTTTTGCTCTTCTTAATAATTTTATTTAGCTCATTTATGGTTTACCTATATTGATTTAAATTTTAAATTGCCAATAGTACTTTATCCCTGTAATCTCTGGCATGCCCTTTTCTTCACAGAAACTTTCCTAGCTAGCTCCTGATTACACCACAATAGCTTCCTACATTTCTCCCTAATAGCCTTCATTGTGATACACTGCTCCTGGACTATGTTTTATATAGTCTTAAAAGTGTGAACAACTTATAAGTATTCTTTCTATTGAATTTTATGTCCCACTTGATTTGATTTAGCAAGTTGCGTAATTTATCCTAATTGCCTCTATAAAGATTTGTTTTTGTGGAGTTGATTGATTTTCTTCTACCTTTCACTATTCCCAAGTTAAAACGAACCATCTGATAATCACTATTTCCTATTGCTTCCCTAACAGTCAATTCCGGAACTAAGTGATCATCAGTTGAAAGAACCAGATCTAATATATTGGCACTCCTTGTTGGCTTATTAATAAATTGAGTAAAAGTTATCCACACTGCATTCTATAAACTTACAACTTGCTTTATCCCTTCCTATCATACCTAATGACATTTACAAAAGTCATTGAAAAAATCAATTTTTTTATTGTTAACTATGATATGTATGAATTTTAGCATTTGAATAACGTTTAGCTCATAAAAATGAGGCAATTTGGTCCTGAAATACATATATTAATTTTGGGGGATAGTGATAAAGAATGATTGCGCATCGAATGGAGGTCCCTACATAACCTTCTCCCATAACAAAAAATTAATCTATTATTTTTTCTTAAATTTGGTATATCAACTAAGAAGGTTTTAATGACGGTTTCTTATAGTTTTGTGACATTGAAACTAACTGTCAATTTATTTTTTCGGAAACTCTCAAATGGCAAGAAAAGGCAGGAAGGTTGATGCGTAGTAGAGAGTTTTTCAAGACACATTGACAGAAAAGTATTTTTAGTGCGGGGGACTCTTACATCTCACTAGGTCGGCCCCTGTTTTGCTTTCTTTTGTTTTGATAATTGTCGTGGTATAGGAAGGACCAAGTGATGCCTATGGCTCGTACGTATGGGTTGTTTACGTACTTCAAAACTCCGCGATTACGTTTAATCTCTAAGAGTGCTATATATTTTTTATTATGATTTATTATTATTATTATCTGATTATTAATTCTTTAATCTTTGAGGGTTCCTTGTGCCTTGCTTAGCGTTTCGAGGATTGAATAAAAATTTGTTTAGAAAAACTAAGACTTTAATCAAAACAAAAATAAAATGAACCAACGAAATTTGACAACTTAAATACACAGAAATGAAATCATTGAATTTAAAGTGAGGCTTTCTAAAATGACATACTTGAAATTATAGAGATGTTTGACCTACAGCTCACTTTAATATAAAAAAATGCAAACAGACTTTACTGAAACGGATACCTGGGTTTAAATACCTTTGTAGCTTCCTACTAAAATCGGTTTCGAGTCGGACCTTGAACTCAATCGTTACGTCACCTCAAGAATGTTGTTGCTTGGATGACGCGTGCCGCTGGTCCAGATGTGTTTGTACGGGCGAAATAGCTTTAAAGCCACGGAGGCTTTTGGCGCGTGTGGCAGATGGGAGCGCCCCACGCCTTCGGCAGGAAATGAAATCACCACAGGACACTGAAAGAATGTTTCTTTCTTCTCTTCGGATTACTCTCAGGAATAACTCGCACTGGCTAGCGATGAGCCAATGCGGGAATCCTTTGACTCAGGAGAGTGCTGGGGGGAGTTCACTCGGGGGTCTTCCTCAAGGGTAAGGACTATCTCGGTGCTTTGGGATACACCAAGACAGGAGTAAGTTGAACTTGATCAAGTTAACTTAAAGTTTGGTCGGATCACCAGTAAGTAACTCGAGGATGAGCTTCTTCTTAGTTCCAGTATTCCTCAAGGACGAGAACTATCTCGGTGTTTTGGGTTACACCAGGATAGGGGGTTTCTCTGACGAGAGTAAGTTGAACTTGCTTCTTAAATCAAGTTAACTTAAAGTTAGGTGTGACCACCAGGAACTAGCTCGAGTATGAGCTTCTCCTTAGTTCCTGTGTTCCTCAAGGGCGAGGACTATATCGGTGCTTTGGGGAGCCACCAGGATAGGGGGGTTTCTCTGACGAGGGTAAGTTGAACTTGATTCTTAAATAAAGTTAACTTAAAGTTCGGTGTGACACTAGGAACTAGCTCGAGGATGAGCTTCTTCTTAGCTCTGGTATTCCTCAAGGACGAGGACTATCTCGGTGCTTTGGGCTAAACCAGGATAGAGGGTTTCTCTGACGAGAGTAAGTTGAACTTGCTTCTTAAATCAAGTTAACTTAAAGTTCGGTGTGACCACCAGCAACTGGCTCGAGGATGAGCTTCTTCTTAGTTCCGGTATTCCTCAAGGGCGATGACTATCTCGGTGCTTTGGGCTACACCAAGATAGGGGGTTTCTCTGACGAGAGTGAGTTGAACCTGCTTCTTAAATCAAGTTAACTTAAAGTTTGGTGTGACCACCAGGAACTAGCCCGAGGATGAGCTTCTTCTTAGTTCCTTCTGTTGGTAGCCTGGGACTCTTGCCGGGAACTTCATCGCCTTGATGACTAACGTAATCTAACTCGTTTTTCCAAAGATATTCGCTTTTATATGTCGTCATCCCACTGGGGTAAGGGCAGGAGGGGGGAGGGGATGCGTGGACATGCCGCATGAAATCTCTTCCAATAGTTTTTCTCAGAGCGTCGTATCTCTGGTCCTGATGAACCTTCTGGCTTTAGGGAGACGCTCCTCCAATTTTGCAGCTGAGGTGAAATTGATTACCCGCTCTTAGGGGAAATCTTGCTGTTTTAACCGTTCAGTTTTTCATCGGGACTAGGCGAAGAGTGAGGTGGTTAAGAGTTTGGGCTACGGCATCTACACTGCCAGGATGTTGTGGTTAGCGACCAGCGGCTCACTTGTGAGGGGGGGGGGGGTGAGTATCGATTCCCTTACAGTAATAACATTGTAACTATTCGACTGATTGTACATAATTTGAAACTCTTAACTTGTTTTACATTCTCTTCCGAATGATATAATTCCCAAGGTCCTACCTACCAAGGTTAACCCGGGAATTATTTTGTTTAGACAATAAAATCATAAGTATTCGGCTGATTGACTAAATTTAAAACCCTTATGTTGTTTTACATTCTCTTTCGAATGATATAATTGGCAAAGTCCTCCCAAGGTTAGCTGGGGAATTATCTGACAATAACCTCATAACTATTCGGCCGATTCTAACGAAATTTGAAACCCTTATATTATTTTACATTCTCTTTCGAATGATATAATTGACAAGGTCCTCCCAAGATTAGTCCAGGAATTATTGAAAGTTTTGAAAGTCGTAAGGTCATAAATTAGAATAAATGAGAGCAAGCGACTTTGGGTCAGCAGACCTTGTTTATTCAACGCTTCAGTAATATCATTTGCCTTATTTTCCTTGGAAGTGTTGACGAAAATAAGGAGTTCAACATCAAGAAGCACTATGAGACTAAACACCCGAAGTTCAGTGAATTTAACATAATGTCATGAAGTTGTACTGCATAATCCACCAAGAATCATTGTGTGCGAAGACATCAAATTTGAAGGACGTGATGGACGTAGTGCTGAAAGCCTTAAACGTAATTTTGTCCAGGGGATTAAACAACCGTCACTTTCGACAACTTTTAACAGAATAGAGAATCAATACAAGGATTTGGTTAACTTTTGCAACGTTCGCTGGCTCAGTTGAGGTGCTCTTCTGGAAAGAGTATATGCACTGCGGAAAAATATAGTTAGATTCCTTTGAGAGCAAAAACATGAATGCCACAGAATTTGGCGATCCCAACTGGCTCTCAAGACTGGCATTTCTAGTAGATTAAACATCTCATTTAAACCGCTTGAATTTGTCGGTTCAGGGAAAAAATTAATTAATACATGCCATGTGACGACATATAACTAAATTTGAAGCAAAACTACGATTGTGGAAATGTCAGATGGAGAAATCAAATTATGCTCAATTCACTACAGTCCATGAGACAAAACCTACATATGGCAACATATTTGTGACTGTGATATGTTATTTAAAAACGGAATTTTCCTTTCTGTTTGCTTCCATGCGATCACACACAGTTGATTTCAAACATTTGCCTACTCCGTTTGATGTGAAAGTGGACAACGTACCAGAAGAATTTCAAATGCAATTCATTCACATGTAATGCAATGAAATATTATTGAAATCAAAATTGCACGCAAAGGATGTATATCTATTAGATTTTTATTAGAAATATCTTTTGAACCCAAGCTGTATACCAACTTAATGGTCATGCGATGAAAAGGGCATCAGTGATCGGTAGCACATATACGTATGAGCAATTATTTTCCAAAGTAAACTACACCAAAAGTAAGCTAAGAACACGAATCACGGACGAGCATTCAGAAAATGTAATGCTTCTGGCTTCCACCTCCTTATCAACAGATGTTGAAAAATTTCGAGCCAAAAACAGCATCAAGCATCACATTAATTGTGTCCCTTATAAATAAGAATAGTTCAATGTAAAATTGATAATGTATACGAACTATTATAATTTATAGTATCATATTTTACTATTATTACCTTCATTTATTTATTATTAGGTACCGAATATAACATATATAATATAATTATAATGTTTTAAATTTTATAATATAAATGATGAGTGTGGCCCCCCATCACTTAAAAGACTTTGCTTCTGGCCCGTTAGCTGAAAAAGGTTGCCGAACCCTGGGCTAAGACATACGGGCACTTAGGCTTTAAAATAAGTAGACTATGCTAGTATAAAAACCAAATCCCTAGGCGTTCTTTTACGTCCCTTAGAAATCCCTCCGAAGTTCCTTGTCAGCCTACTTGTGAGTGTTCTAAAAAAAATTTATAATACATCCATGGCAGTGGATTTTAATAATTCTTATAAGTTTTATTGAAGTCAGTTTTACTTCGCTTTTATTGGTTTTATTTTGCAACATTTAACTGGCGAATGCAGTTTTTAATATCGGGCCTGATATGAAAATTCAGCTAAGAGAGTTTCATATGATTAAAACTTAATTATCAACTAAAAATCAATTTGGTTCTGAGCTTTCGCCTTGCTTAAGGCTTCAGACGAAAGTCTTCGTTGTTTTCGAACCGGCAGTGATCTTCAGTTTTCATTATGTTTGCTTCCTTTGCCTGTGAAGTGGTTGAGTGAGGATCGAGAACAGCAAAGAATGAAGCCTGATGATCAGGAATCGTAAAAGAAAGAAGAGAAAAGGGATTACTGGCGAGCCACAGATATCAAGAACTGAGAGAGAAAAATGGCGCGGAAAAACTTCAAGGAAGGGATAGCTGGAGTTACAGGTCGGTGGCTAGACACTGATGCGACATCTATTGTGCGTTTTACTTTCGTGTTAGTTTGACGCGACAAATGCGTGAGTGAAAGGGATGAGACGTGAGTTTGATTATGGTAATAGAAAATGTGATATAAAGAGAATAGTAAGAAATGTAGGAGGGATATGAACACGGTATGGGTGAAAGTGAAAACCGAAGTTAGAGAAGAATAGTTTGCCGGTTAAGTGGCTGATTTCGTTCACATGGGTACTTCAAGGGTTTTATTTGAGCTGACTTATACTTACTAACCCCTTACTATTTATGTGGTGTGAGGGCGGAGTGGGGGAAATGTATGAGTAACTATGCTACGTTTCAAGTATCTATGCAGTTTAGTGGTTTGATCTGTATTCTCTGTAGTGGTGTGGGGTTAAGAATGAGTGTCCTTTGCGTATGTGTTTATAGCGCAGTTTTGTTTGCTTTTCTTCTTTGTGTATAAATATGTTTATTTTTCTCTGGGCCTTTCCGCTTGGCGTAGCGGAGTGTGCGTTGGTGGATATATTTCGTAGTTTGTTTCTTCATTTATCCTTTTTTTCTCTCTGCGATAATTTTGACCTAGTTCTTATGTATATATTGATAGTTAGTTGGTGCCTGCTACCTGAAAAGGTTAAATACTATTGTTTTTTATGTCGATTTCCGTTTCCTCATTCAGATCGAAGATTTTTTTCCTTCGTTCTTTGTGGGTTTTAATAGGAGAGATTCAGAGGCTGAGGTTACTTTTAATGGAAGGTGACGCTGCGTTTAGATCGGGATACACCTATTTGATCAGCTGAGTCTGGTGGATCTTCAGGCGGTAAAAATCCGGCTTTCTTATGAGGGTGGTAGTGTTTTCGGCTAGTATTTTATTTGATTGTATGGTAGGTATTTTCTACGAATCTCCTCTATTTTGGGGGCGGAAATGCAATCTTTGTTAAGTAGATTTCTTCAAAGTTTCTCATGTAGAAACGTCGAACAAATAGAGTATGAGATGTATTTAAAAAAAAAAATATTCTTAAAGATACAAAGCTCATACAAAAATACTATCAAATAAAAAAGAAAAACTTTCTCGCCTCAATCCATTTATACTGAAAATAGGTAATGAAACAAATACGATAATGTAAGAGCAAAACTCAAATGATAAGATAATAAATAACGTATTTTACGGTTTAAAGAAAACCTCCCCGAAAAATTATTGTTTTCATTCTTATTTTGAATTTTTTTAATATTTCAATTCATCGTCTTCTGTCTAGACGTCAAACTAATGCAATCCATATTCATACGAGTATATTAACTAAATTGGCCGCTAACGTCGCGGTACCGGGTTCGATCCCGGCAAGAGCGGACACAAACGCCAGCCCACATAACGATAGATCTGGTTACCCAATTGGTGGACACGCTGTGATCAGCTAATTACAACACTGCTTTCTTTCCCCTCTCATCTTCGCAGCACAGCACACACATTCTCTTTCTCTATTCCAAGGAATCCTTCCGATGGGTATATATATTCACATACCTCTGACGCAGAACAGGTCCCTCTGCCCCGGCCACGATAAAGGTTTCACCTGAACGCTGCTTGGTATCAAAACATAATCATTCCTGACAACTCTACCAAAAAGAGGGCTGGCCTCTGGCCCCCTCAGGCTCACTAGCGATTGTCATACTGATCTTTATGTCTATTTCATTATCCAGTCAGGCCCCCGCCTTATTAAAGGCAGATTGGCGAACCACTATTTCTACTAGCTACATTGAGTTATAAACCTACTTAAAAAGAGGTGTTGCGTCTAGATAATGCCTACTTGATTTATACAGGGTGGCCCTCAAAAAACGGGCCCCAAAAAACTATTAGGTAGTGAACCCTTGCCAAAGTTGGAACCCGTTTTGGGTCGGGGTCACCCTGTAGAATTTCTCCCCTTCCGTCCAATCTGAACTTCTCTCCTCACGTATTTACCCTCCTTTGTGCCTTGTTTACATCTTAGATTCTTTGTTGTCGTTAATTCCGGTATTTTCCTATAAAATAACAAAAAGGAAATAAATTTCTTGCCCTCTAATGGGGAAGAATTTCAGAGAAGAAGGAATTAAGTCGGAATGGAACATAAGAATAACAAAAAAAAAGAGATCAAAGTAGCAAAGAATTATAAATTGGCGCCAATTTGGGGTCCTGGAATTAGGGGGAGATTCAAAAACTCCCGCGAAAGATCCGTAGAATGAAACACAAGAATTCAAAACAATACCCCAATTCTGGAACGATGGCCCAATTATTAATGGAGATAATTACATAGCTATAAAATATCATCTAAAACCTACCACAACTACTAGATTTCAGGTCTATTAGAACCTGTATATTATGAGTACTACTAGCATCTCCCTCCCCCCCCCCTTATTTCCTCTTTGTCCACACAATTTTGTATTCTATTCCGTATTGTTTTCTTCTCCTATTACACCGCTCAACCGATTTATCAATCATTTAAATAATTATATGTAATTAATTAAATAGGGCATGGCATGTATTAACTAGTGGGGGAGAGCAATAAAAATGAGGAAAGGACCAAAAATATCTATGAGAGCCTTTCCATTTACCTCCAGGTGGTCGCTAAAATTAGTTGCAATAATAATAATAATAATCATCATCATTATAATCATCATTATCATCACTAACTCTATAATTTAAGAAGGGGATTCTTTTGAGTATTTGAATAATAATTTCATCTTAATTTAGTTATGACTTATGTTTTTTTTTATCAAAGTTATTTCTAATAATTCTTTTATAATAACAAAAACAAAATCGTGAAGTTTAGAAATAAATATAAGTATCGAAATTTTGTGAATTTTTTAAAACCAAAAAAATTGCAAATGGTGAAGTTGAGAAAATTTATTTTTATATATCTTCTTCTATAACTATATTTCAGCAACGTGATATTTTGAAAGGAGGGAAATTTAGTTTAGAGCTCCTTTTTAAAATTATTATAATTGGCGAAGTTCAGAAAATTTATTAAAATTTAACCATGGCTGCTTTGTTTTAGATTTTAAATTTTAATCTTAGTAGCGAAGTGCAAGCTAGTGGCGAAGCCATTACCTAGTATAAATAATAATATTATATCAAGTTTAAAACCTCTAAATGGAATCCCTTACCCCCCCAAAAAATAATTCCCCGACTCAATAATTGGAAATAATCCGGAGAAATTGCAATAACTATCAATCATCAGGAAAATGCAAAGCCAGGAATCTTGAGAGGGAAGAATGAAGACAAAAGGAAAAAGACATCAAGACTACAAATATATAACCCTATAAGGAAGGAAGGAAGGAGAAACAAAAACAATAGAAGAAAAGGAATAGACAAAAAAGGGACGAAAGATGTGAAGATAAATTAGAGATTTTATTAATATTATCATTTTGATAGTTCGTTCTGGCGGCACCCAACAAGGGCATAGCTTTCGAAAGTACAAAGAAAACTCTATCCTTAGGATAATTAAAAAAACAATAATAACAATAAAAGTAATCAATAGCAACAAAATGAAAAAAATATCGGATCCTTGATAAATCTGGTGAGGAGATGAAAAGAGAGAAAATTACAGACGGCCGAAAACCGTAAGAAAGGAATGTTGTTGTTATCGGTGCCCTTCGGATGCGAAGACGACGCAAGCTTCACTCGATGAAAATGCACATGAATTTATGGGCATGATGATAAAGGGTTAATGAAGGGATGAGTGTGTGAAGGGGATTATTGAATGAAAGAGAGATGAGAAAAAGATGAAAGATGAGTCAAACGAAAAGGAGGGTGTTAATTATATATTAGTTATAAGCATTGTTACCTATTTTTAGTAATTATATATTTATCAATACTATGTTTAGTCGCGTGCAAGCGACTCTATATTTTACTATGTCTGTGTGTAGGTCGGGCGGTCATATTGTCACCATTTTACTTTTCAATGAGTTTAGTGGCAATAACATCATAACTATTCGGCCGATTCTAATGAAATTCGTAACCCTTATGTTGTTTTACATTCTCTTCCGAATTATATGATTTTCAATGTCCTTCCAAGGTTAGTCCTGAAATTATAGAAAGCTTTGAAAGTCGTAAGGTCATAAGTCTGATATCACTGTATTAAGTCATATTCATAAGCGTGAACCCGTTATTTCTAGTGGCTCTTCAGTTATCTAAGTCAAATAACTTGTAATTTATATTAATGAAACAGTCTAGTATTTTAGGACTTGGAAGAGATAACCGAACAAACGAAGATATTCCAGGGAAAGCTAATTACGATCCTTGTCTGACTTAATGGGATTTATTCTAAGTTCAAGGATAAATTTCGTCACTCGTCAAACCCATTCTAAGGTCCTGAGCTTTTCGCCGATCAGATTTCTTTTTAGTAGCGTCCATCATGCGACTCTCAGCGAGGGCACAGGTCGTCGCAATTATTTCTCAGCGTAATACTAAGCTACATTAAAAAACACGGACCAAATCAATAAAAACACGAAACCAAAAACAGAACAGAAGCAAAACCAAAGACAACAAAAAACAAACAAAATTAAGATCCTAAAATGCAACCGCATATTCCCAGTGAGGTCTGACAAGCACTTTATTTAAGGGTAAAATATCTTTAGATTTGAATACAACTCCCACCGTTTATTCCACAGGAAAATTCCCTAAAATAGACTCAATCCAAAGAATATAATTATATTTTACCAATCCTTTCACCGAAAGCTCTGGGTTTCATGACCAAATCACCATTAACTGGAAAATAAATCTAATCCAATGAAGAAAAAACATACCAGAATGAGTAGGAATCATAGGACGGGAAGTGACTCAGCATAGTACCGTATCAAATCCCTATTATAGGTCAATTTATTAAAGGAAAGAGAATGTGAAGGTGTATAATACAAAGAAGGTCGTACTGTGGGAAAATGACAAAGGGCCGGGGGCAGAAATAGGATGAAAAATGGGAATTCTGAAAAAGTTGAGGGAAAAAATTATATAATAAATTCTTTTATACTGAATGCTAAAGTTGGAAGTATGTTTCTATAAACCTCTAAGAAGGGATTTATCCTAGGAGGATAAGCATTCGTAGCCATCAATTTAAGTCCCCTCACTGGTCTCACTGAATAAAAATATAATGGTATTATAAATGGTAAAGTAAATATTATAAATTGAAAATTATAAATAGATACTGGTAATTATGCATAATTACCAGCAAGTTTGGTACATCTGGCAAACTGTAGCCAATTCTTCAAGTTAACCGGTAGTGTTTTCTAGTAACCTTCTTCGGTAAACTTAATGAATTTAACTAAATTACTCGATTTAACCCTTATTTTTTCATAGTTAGCAAGATTCTTTTTAGTAAAAGTGATAAATATAACTAAATCTATCGTTTTTTTCCGAGAATTTTTCATAGTTAGCATGTTAATTTTTTAAATAATGAATTTTACTGAATTAATCAAGTTCTTTGCTAATTTTATATAGTTACCAAGCTTTTTTGTAAGGGCACGCGAGCATTCAGATGTCCACCGACATCCCTTTTCGGGTACGTAAAGGATTAGATGAGGAAAAGAAAGATGGGGGTTAGCAGTAGAAGAAGAAACAGATGAGAAGAATGAAGGCATTTAAAAAACAACATTCCAATAGGAGCAAAGAATAAGGGTGGGGAACCAGTTTTTCCCCTTCTAGGCCCCGACCAAGGATGAAAGGACGAAAGCTGGTCGGCGACTAGACTGCGAAATTTGCCACCGGATAACGCAAAAGGACCGAAGAGGCGTGTGAACAAAATAGCGAAAAAAATTACAATTGAAATATATCTAAAGAAGAAAGCCCATGTAGTCTCAATCTAGCTTGAGACTATCGGCGAAATTGTCGTGAGAAAGAGTATTTTTCCTCCTATTCTGCACGAGGCGCCCAATTGCGGGTCATGAATATTAGTGGTAAAGATGAAAGAGGAATGTAGTAACAAATCTTATCAGTCAGGGGTTCTAGGGGTGGAAATGTGAACTCAAAACTACTACACCAAATCTTTTAAAAGCTTACTGGTATGTACTTGCCTCTCCTTCCAGACTTTATCTCACTAATAACGAAATATGTAAGGTTAAGGAAAAAGCAAAAAATCACTGATATTTATCATTTTTAAACTAAAAAATACAGTCCATTAAATGATAAATTTCCATGAAACCCAATTTTGAAAAGAAATAAAATTTGGAATGTACGAATTGTCGCATTTGCCAATCCTTTAAATACAATGTCAGTTATCAGAAGATTACCCAAATCTTGTTCCTTTAAGTGACTTGATATAGATCGATATTACAATGGGAAACGCGCCAGTGGCCAGGATCTATACTTTTCTGAACTGGATTTTATATATTATAAAATTAAATTTATAAGGTTTAATCAGTAATTTAATATTCGTAATTAATACTACTGTCGAAAAAAAGAAGAAATTTAGTACGTTACGTTGTAAATTTGACATTGAAGTGAATGTGTATCCGGAATAGGGATGAAGAACGTTCCTCCTGGTCAACTAGACAATAATGGTTGCGTATACCCTCATTAAGTGGCAATAAGAAAAGGTATAGAAAAACACTAAGTTGATTTTCACATCTTCATACAAGCCATAATGTCCTATTACGTAACGAAAAACGTTTAAATGAAATAACGTTGAAAATGAATTATAATTTCTGTCACAACTTGCATGACTCATTCAATCATGAATGTCAATCTAATTTCCTTTGGATATAAATTCGAAACAATGCGGGAATAACAACGAGACTCATTTCTTCACTCAAGAACTCAGGACCATCGAGGAGGCACAACTTCAACGAACGAAGCGCACAAAAGAACTGATCTGGGGAGCATTTAAGCAAGATTCGAAAAGTATAGCAGAGATTACTAAAGTTCATTGAAGAGCAGAGTAATTTTAGTGGCGGGGGGGAAGGGTTTATATGGACTTTGCCACGTTATTGGCTGATCTCTTTTATTGTGGTTGCGTTTGGTCATTCATTCATTCGTAACTTTTTGTGCCCTGTTTTACTGGGATTTTATTTGTAGTCTTGACCTCCATACTTATTCTTTTTTGTTCTTTGTACCTTTTCATGTGTAGTTCATCCTGTCTTTGTTTTATCTTTGCTCTGTTATTTGATTTTGCCTATTTTCGGCATTGATGCTATTGTCTTCTTTATTTGTTTGGTTTTCTCTTATTTTATTTTTATTTTGTTTTTTCCTTATTTATGTTAGATCGCAAGATACGTAGAATATACCGAACCATCAGGAGAATAACCGTTCATGATTTTCCGCTCTGCACTTAAGTTTAAACATCTGTTGGCTGCTCTTTTGTTGCAAGTAAAACTTTAAAGGGTCTTGCTGGAAACTGGCTAAAAAGGAAGCCATATTTCACAATATTGAGGTGGCTCTAACATTTGGACTTCTGTTCCATGAACTCAAATAAATTGAAACTCGATTAAGGAATAATTAATCATAATCAAGAGTATGAATACAATAGATGAATACTTGCATCATACTTATGCAACAACGAATAGCTCTCGCTATTCTAATAGATAAAGCATTATATTTTCAGGTCTAGGTACTGGGTTCGACTCAAGGCAGATTAGATACAAAGAAAATTAACACTTATTAGGAGCAGCCGTCATTCAGGTGCTGCGTCCAGTCTGAAGCAGGCGGGCCGACACCTCCGGCCACCTACGTCACCATACATCAAAAATTGCCACTTTTTTGGAAGCTTGCCACCAATTCATGGCGCAATAAGTCAGACATACTAATTGGTGCTTAAAGCTTATTTTGCTTTTAATTTTTTATTAAAATTAAGTAGGGTTTCGGGGAGGAGGGAAAGGGCAAATTTGAATGCCATCTTTTGGGAATTCTAAGGTGAAATGTCTCAAAAAAATTGGTGTACACTAATTTTTTAGGGGTCTTAAACGACTTCACATATGTAACTCATTTAGAAATTTTGGCTACTACTTGCTTTAAATTATCCCACAAAGTTTGAATAATATTCAAGAATCGATGGAACATTTCACTAACGGGCGATCCAGACCCTAGTTTTCATTATAAATATGGTTTATATTTTTTAATCGGTCTGATTATGACCATTATCAAGACCAAAATCAATGGTCTAATCTAAGATGGGATAGAGAGAAGAGGGGCGGTTGATGAAAGATAGTTTACCATCCTCTTTTTTCTTAATATTATTAGATCACGAGTGACCCTGAGATTCTAGTGCACTCAAGTACTTTCACAAATTAATAAAATCTATAAAAAAAAATTCAGGAGGAACCATTTATCATACACCTAAACCTCATCCAACTTAGGTGGAGCATCTTTCTTATCGAGCCGATCAAATCTTCTCGTTTTCAAAGGGCGGCCCATCTAAAATCATCCGGACATACACTTGTCCCCACTAGGTGAAGATCGCAAATATGGCTCAATAGAAGGAATCCATTCGGGTGGCCCTGCAAGAAAATATTCCAGATTTCTGCTCTCCACTAGATCCGGCGCACCAGTTTTCGTCTCCTACGCGGTGTATGTGGACGCATCGTCCCCCGGAGGGCTGGAGGCGCGCCAGCTTTCGTTTCGTACACGGTGTATACGGACGCATCGTCCCCCAGAGGGCTGGAGGCGCGCCAGCTTTCGTCTCGTACGCGGTGTATGTGGACGCATCGTCCCCAGAGAGCTGGAGGCGCGCCAGCTTTTGTCTCGTACGCGTTGTATGCGGACGCATCGTGCCCCAGAGGGCTGGAGGAAAACCGAAGTAAGCAGGGCCAGTAAAAGTTAAAATAAATCCTCTTCGTCTCAGAAGATGGGGTCTTTACCCAAGTGATCATTTCATGGCAAGAGAGACCACCATGCCTGATCACAGTCCTGGGCAAGGCCAATAGAGGGCACCGAGGGTTCCAAGGAAAAGAAAAGAAACAATAAAAGCAAATGAAGGCTAGAGGTTATCTTTCCTTGGGGAGTAAAGGCTCGTCGTACCGGTGGGTCCTTTTCCTTTTCGGTGAGCAACCTGAATGAAGTGGTCCGTTTGACATTGGGTCCCCATCGGGAGTATAGAAAACGGGTCGAACATCAGCTAACCACACCCAAGAAAAAGAATTACAAAGAGTTGTTTTTTCTCATTTAAAGGGAAACCTAGTATCGTTAAATCAGCCGGCTTTAATAGATTACGTGTTACAAGGAGTTACAAAGAAACAAAGTACCCTAGGAGACCTTACGGTCCATTCAAAGAGGATACCTTTGGACTAGCAATCGAGCGGGCACATGGCTGCTCAATTGTTTTGCGTCCCTAAACGGCCACTTTTCAAGACTTTGTCTAGTCTTGACTTGAACTAGTCAACAGATTCACTGTTGACAACTTACACTGGAAGTGCGTTCCACTTACCGCAGATACTGTAGGTGGAAAAATGTCCACACAGATTGCGGTTGTAACGCTTCAGTTCAAGTTTGAAGCCGTGATTGCGCGTTCTGTTCTCACTCAGTGTGAAAATATCCCGGTAGTCAACATTTTCGAACCCTCGAAGTATTTTGAAAACTTCGATGAGCTGACCACGCAGTCTACGGGTTTCCAGCGAGAACAGATCTAATTTTCTTAGTCTATCCTCATAACTTTTATGTCGGATAGAGGGAATCAGCTTGGCTGCCCTAGCTTGTACGCGTTCTAACCTTGCGATGTCCTTTCGAAATGAAGAACTCCAAAATTGTACGGCATACTCCAGGTGCGGCCGAACAAGGGAGTTGTACAGGCAAAGTACTATCTCCTTGTTACGGTATCCAAACTGGCGCTTTATGTAGCCTAACATCCTTTGGGCTTTCTTCTCTGTCTCGATGTACTGTTTCGAGAACTTGAGGTCGCTAGTGATAGTTTTCCTTAAGTCTTTCTCAGTGTCACTCGATTGAAGAGCAGTGCCCTTAAGTATATACTGAGATTGGGGGTTTATGTGGCCGATATGCATTACTTTGCATTTCCCCACGTTAAAAGGCATTTGCCACGTGTCCGACCACTCCCCAATCTTCACAAGATCTTCCTGCAGCAGGGCAGTATTTCCATCCTTTGCAACGTTCATACCAAGCTTAGTATCGTCGGCAAATTTGGAAATCTTGGCAACCATGTCACCGTCCATGTCGTTGACGTAGATGATGAATAGTAGTGGTCCCAGGACAGAACCTTGAGGCACCTCGCTAGTAACGGGCACCCACTCAGAAGCCTGTCCATTCACCACCACCCGTTACCGTCTGCCACTTAGCCAGTTCTCGATTCAGCCGGCTACTTTTCCGCATATGCCCAGCGCTCGCACTTTCCGGAGAAGGCGGCGGTGTAGTACCTTATCAAAGGCTTTCTGAAAGTCTAAGTACACCACATCCACCGCCTGGTCCCGATCGTGCTCACTAAACACGAAGTGGAAGAATTCCACAAGGTTCGTCAGGCATGACAGTTGCCTTCGGAAGCCGTGCTAGGAACTCCTCAGTAGCAGGTTTGACTCTAAATACGACGTCATTTTGTCCACCATCATGCTTTCCATGAGTTTACCGACTATCGAAGTCAGACTGATAGGTCGGTAGTTTGACGGCTGGCTGGGGTCTCCTTTCTTGAAGATCGGAGTCACCTCCGCCTCACGCCAGTCTCTAGGAACGCATCCGGTCCGGATTGACATGTTAAAGATAGCGCACAGATGTCGTGATACTTCATCGCACACTTCCTTCAACACCTTTGATAGAAACCCGTCCGGTCCAGGGGACTTATTCGTCTTTAGGTCAGCTATCTTTTTCTTTATTTGTCCTTCGGTGAAGTCCATTGCCTCCAGCTTTTCCCCCGAGTAGGAATCCGTAGGCTGGGGAGTGGGACCACACTCTTTAGTAAACACTGAAGAGAAGTAGTCATTGAGAAGGTTAGCATTTTCTGCATCTGAGTGAGTTAATGCACCCTCCTCGTCCACTAAGGGCCCAATCCTACGATGGATTGGTTTACGGCTATTTACATAGCCGAAGAATTCCTTGGGATTCTCCTTGCAGAGTCTCACCACTCGGAGTTCCTCAGTACGCTTAGCCGCCCTTATGCTGGACTTCACTCTCCTGGCTAGCTTCTGGTACTCGTCAAAGGAACCCGAGATCTTCGATCGCCGGTACACAGTTCTCTTCTCCCTAAGCAGTTGGCCGATTTCTCGATTAAACCACTTTGGTTGAACATAAGACCGACGGAGGCATTTTAGAGGGATGCAACTTGATTGAAGACTCATGAACTTATTTTTGAAATTGTTCCACGAATCCTCAGCATCTTCGCATACCGCTAGCCTTACATCAGTCAGCCCAGCACGAAGGCTTGCAAAGTCTGCTCTTTTCAAGTCAAGTTTCCTTGATTGACTGGCAACAGACCTTACCTTAGGGATCTTGACGGTAAATCTAACTAGCTGGTGATCACTGCCACCGAGCTCTTCGCCTACAGAGACATCCTCAACGATATCATCCTCAGAGGTGAAGACCAAGTCAAGGATATTGTCTCCTCTCGTCGGTTCTCTGACCCATTGAGTGAGGAACTCGTTGTTGGAGAACTCTAGGAGTAGCGCGCTCTCGCCACTGGCTGCTCTGGTTTCCCAGTCAACTTGTCTGTTGAAGTCGCCCATAACGATGCACACTCTGCCTTGAACAAACTCACCCAGCATCTAGTACAGTTCCCTGTCCTTCTCATTGGGTTGGGAAGGGGGGCTTTGAAGCACCAGGGTCCTGTATCTGACAGGACCTATCTCTAGGTCAACGCCTAGGAGCTCGTGATCGGATATAATGTTGGAGTTCGTAGATTTGATTGTATCCTTGACATACAACATTACACCGCCGCCCTCTCTGTCTGGCCTATCTTTGTGGAAAAGTTGGTAGCCAGGAACCGTGAATTCGCCTTCAAAGTCTTGGTTTGAGGTTTTTATCCACGATTCTGTTATGGCTACCATTTCGGGTTCTTCCGTCGCTACGAGGCTACGGAGCTCAGGAAACTTGTTTCTGATTGACCTCGCATTGAACAGAACTTTCATGGAGTCCCCGACTGTAGGACTCCCTACGTTGTTCCGTTTCCCGGCTTGTTTGTTGGCGAGGCACCCTCTTTGCAACCTCTGAGAAGGTCTTTCCTGGAGTGACACGGGCGTACTGGCGTACAAAGGAGTATCTGGGCCGGATACTCCTTTGGGTCCTCTCTACGACATCCTGGATCATGTTCGACAGAAAGGCCTTTCCTTTAATGGAAAGATGTAACCCATCTCTTTGGAAAAGATCATTTCTACCATAAAAGGTGCGGTACGGGTCCACAAAAAAGACCCCCTCTGCCGTACACAAATCTGCCAGGCGCTGGTTTAAAGAGACATTCATCGAGTGAGCGGTCCGTGTTGGACCTCTCCTCGGGAGCATCCCGACTACCACAAGCTTGCGGGTTTTTAGCCCACAGTCGTCCACGGCACCCATGACCGTGTGGAGGATTTTATCTCCAGGGCCTACCCTACCTTCTCTCAGATAGAGGTCGTTTCCACTGACATTTAGAGCAACGACTGAGCTCTCAGAAATCTGTGATTTCTCAGCCTCTACTCTGATGTGGTGGTTACCACATCCTGGCAGGCAGCTTACCTTCACACTAGTGCGAAGGCGGGCCGCTAGCAGGGACTGAAGGCCCCGTGCTTGAGAATCACCAATAAGGGTGACTCTTGCATATTTGTCTGCAGGCGACTTAGTCTTTCCTCTCGGAAGCGACTTGCCGCTTTCCTCTTTTATCTCTACATTTTTATTTTTCTTCTTCTTCTTCTTCTTCTTCTTCTTATTCTTATTCTTATTTCTCTTGTCTTCATTTGTTTTCTCTTCTTCCGTTTCTCTTTTCTCTTCTTATCTTTCCACTTTCCCTTGCGCACCAGTAACGCTCGAATCCTCTACGCTGGGGTGAGCTGCATTAAGGTCGTTTTTCTTCCTTATATTCTTTTTCTTTTTCTTCTTCTCATTTGCTTCTCCGCATGGCTGAAGTGGGACTGCCAATGCAGTTTCACATCCTTGAGCTGGAGTCACATCGTCTCGAGCTTGAGCTGACTGGGCCTCTAGTTTAGAGGCTAGCTCTAGGATTTTTTTCCTCGAGACGCCGAATCTGAAGCGCGTGCTGCGTTTCTAGGGTATGTATTCTACTTCCCAGTGCCCTAGATATTTCTTCAGAGGTTGTGAAAAGATCCTTGAGTTTATTGCAGTATGTCACTGCCTCTCGGACCTCTCCTTTAAGGATGCAGTCGGTGCATATACTTCCCGGATTGCATTTCGAAAAACATCCTTCCGAGATGTCAACGCACCACTTATCCTTCTGGCATATCACACATGTATATTTGAGTGCAGCTGGACCTTTTTTCCCTGTCATCTTGAACACTTTATCTCTTTCAAAACTTTGCAACCAATCAATAGAAAAAAGGGGGTTGGTGAGTTCTCTCCGCGTGAGTCGCTCCCGCCTATCGATCGGAGACGTTTCGGATCTTTCAGAAGGCACGCTCCATGTGCTGCTGTTCGTCCGACCGAGTCGTCAAGCCTTGGCGTGCCGTGGCTCCCAACCAAGCAGCACAGACGGTCCCCGAAGGGGCCATCGATTTGTCACCAGGTGAACAACAACAAAGCACGCCCCGTACTAAACTCCTACTAGTTCCCTTCGCGACGGCCAAGATCTCGGAGCAGCGTTCAATGGATATCCCGCCACACCAAGAAACTCAACCCAAGGCTTTTTGTTTGCCTGGCAACCAGCATGGGAACAAAGGGCCGTCACCATGGGCCAATGCTACCAGAGGCACCCGTCAACGGTCACTGGGAATGGTCAATAATTATGCGCCAGGTAAGGGGTAACGGGGCACTACCTTCATCTCATTCATCGTGCCCCAGAGCCTAAGACCCCTCAAGTCTTAGTCTCTCGCATCTAGTGAGCGTCGATTGGCGTTGTTTATAGAGGTTTCAAGGCCTCTCTTCTGACGCATGAGGTAGCTACCAGGTCCTTATATGTAGATAGATGAAAAAAGGGTAAGTGACATGATAGGAATAGGGTTTTTTTGTTGCTTTTTTTTCTTTTTGTATAAGTAGAAGCAATAGGATTAATGTAAAAAGAGGAAGGATAGAGTAGGATAAAGAAAGACGCACTTAGTCTGGAACCTAATTTCCGACCAAATCGACAAGGGAAACCCTGCCAGGGGTACCAGAAGATAGGCACCCCCGCCGACATAGCTCGAAAAGTCAAGGGTACGCACAAGCTCTCTTCCCGCGACAAGGGGGCGTCACCTCTCTCCCTACTTTCTTTGAAAGATAGAGATAGAGAACAAGGTTGCTCTAAGTACAAGTGCTCTGTCAGCGTCAGAATTAACCCTTGTTCTAAGGAGAGAACCGAAGGTCTTTATTTGGACGGGAGCCCTCTGTTTAATGCGGGCGATCTCTCTCAGAGTGCCAAATTGAATGATCCTCAAACAGTCAATTTTGCACCAATTGGGGTGATTTCTCATTATACCTTGAAATTTGTAAAGGTATTAGTATTTTTTCAAAAGAACGACTTGACATAGACTAAGCTTGTTTAGATTCAGAGTTAGCTGAATAGGCGGCGATCAAGGTGGAGCGTGTGCTGATGAAGCAGTAATAGATCTCGAACCTCATCGCGACAATTTTCGTCACGTTTGGACTAGACATGCTGCCTGAGTTTGTGCTTACTTGATAATATCGCTGTCTGAAGTCATATATACCGTTACTGCAGTAGTGTTATCACTGCTACCGTTTTGGATATACAAATTGATCATGTTGACATGTGCATGCTAAATCTCTTGCTTGTACAACCAAGCGTGAGTTGTGCCATATCTCACCCTGCTCCTTCTCAGCATCACGATTCATATATTATCAAAAATACAGATCCTAGCGCTTTGAACCTTGTACTTTATTTCGTATTAAAAGGGTAGTGTGATAATCCTACCATAGTCTGAAATACAAGGCACCTCCTACACCACTCATCTGTGAAAAGCACCCTCCAGTCCTAACATTCTAAACCAACCAGTGCAGTATCTGAACCCTCTAGTTGCTTCTAGTTAATTTAGATACTACCCTGATCCGGCTGGCAGTCATGATGGCTCTCCGGCCAATAGTGGGTACCTAGTCCCCTATATTTCCCTTTATAACCGCTTCGTAAAAAGTAAAGGCCCACAGTCTAACGCAATTTCTTGATTCAATTGAGGCAATAGTCTGAAAGATTGCAGTGGATCTACGCTTGGGCAGTTCAAAGTCTATCTACCGGAAGGAGAGTACCAATAAGATAACGTCAGACCCTTTGCCCCTGGCGAATTTGGATGAGGCACAATGAGAGGTTTGTCACCTCTAAAGAAAGAGGGAGCGCGGAATCCAAAAGACTGTTGGTGCAGCTATCCTGCCCACCTTCTAGGGCTACAAAGGGTCTCGACCCCTCTGGCACCAAACGGTGGGTGCTGTCCTAACTAACGGCTGCATAATTTGAATGGAATGTGATTTCTCCGTTTTTAGTTGGTCTATTTATTATACCTTTCGGCCGGCATCAGTCCTACTCCACCCAGTTTACTCCTGTTTTGATGCACCATCCACTGACATCCTACTTCAATCAAGTAGAATACAGAACTTTCATATGACAGTTACCGACAACCAATCTCATTTTCGTGGATTTGAACGGTATATACCCTCTCTTGTGGGATAACCCTGATACTATCAGAGGTCACGTCCAAGCAGAACTGGTCGAAGGGCTAGAGATTAATATCCTTATTGAGCAAGAGTTCACTTTTCTATTTCCAAAGACTAATTTGTTTTGCTACCTAGATGTGACCCTGTGCTGAACTGTTGAACAAAGCGCGTTTTGGAATCGGAGGTGATCTATGGCTTTCATGGAAGCGAATAATCTCCACTCAAAATCATTTGCAACTTGGTAGGCGACCTTTGACGTTCTTGCATCGAACAACGGTATCCACATTTAATGAAAATAAACATATCTGTATCTGAATTGAGGAGTTTAGGTCTGTTGATTAGACGTCAATTTTTCTACGACTCAATCATATCAGCGGTTTTATCAGTGTCGTAGAATGACTCCCGACGATACCATATATATCTATTCGTTGAGGGAACTTCCTTAATTATCTTTAGAGTGCGTTTACTGTCTGGCGGCCGATATTATATATCTTCAATATGCTTAAGAAGTGGAACTGAGCTCAAGGATAATAATATTGCTATCATTAATAAAATAGAGTTTTATTAATAATAACTATAAACAATACACAAAAACGGAAAATATTGACATAAACAGAATGGAAAGGGTCGTGGAGACTCGAGCTAATCCAAGGATTTAAGGGATTAAAAAAGGTAAAACAAATATGGAGTTAAAGAGATGGGATGGTTCGATAAACAATTTAAAGCACAGGATAGAATTGACAAAAGGGATCAATACTCAAAAGGTGACGTTTGGCTTACGTAACTTTTCATTAGGGTGCAGTGGAAGGTACTTGAAGGAATATTCGGTCCGCTGGCGAGTTCCAGCCGAAGGGGGGGGATAAAAGGATCTTGACGAGGCGTCTTGGAAAGGAGAACCGTTACTCGACGAACGGCTTGAAGAACAATGGCTGTTCTAGGTTATTCTCTTCTGAACAAAGGGGGGAATGAGAACCGTCTCTTGTCTACGGGCTCAAGAACAATGGCTGTTCTAATGTTGTTCTCCTTGAACAACAGGGGGGGTGAGAACCGTTTCTTGGCGAAGGGCTCAAAACGAACAATGGCTGTTCTAGGTTGTTCTCTTCTGAACAAAGGGGGGGGGATGAGAACCGTCTCTTGTCTACGGGCTCAAGAACAAGGGCTGTTCTAATGTTGTTCTCCTTTGAACAACAGGGGGGGTGAGAACCGTTTCTTGGCGAAGGGCTCAAAACGAACAATGGCTGTTCTAATGCTGTTCTCCTTGAACAACAGGGGGGGGGGATGAGAACCGTTTCTTGGCGAAGGGCTCAAAACGAACAATGGCTGTTCTAATGCCGTTCTCCTTGAACAACAGGGGGGGATGAAAACCGTTTCTTGGCGAAGGGCTCAAAACGAACAATGGCTGTTCTAATGCTGTTCTCCTTGAACAACAGGGGGGGGGAAGAGAACCTTTTCTTGGCGAAGGGCTCAAAACGAACAATGGCTGTTCTAATGTTGTTCTCCCTTGAACAACAGGGGGGGGGGGGAAGCCTTGGGACTTGGCGTCGGAAAGGCTCGAACCTTTGGCACTCAAGGAATATTGTCCTCCTTCTGGACAAGTGATGGTGAATCTCGAGGTCGAGGTCCCTTGGCGCACAAAGGGAGAGAGGGTCGTGGTGATGTTTCGCGACGAAAATCTGGATCTCCAATCTGATCTTAGTGGTAAAGTTTCCATATAAATAGCCAGGACATCTCCTTGGTGTGGGGGGGGGAAATGGAGTGAAAGCTTGGAGGGAACGCACAGCCGGGCCGGAGAAAAATGCCTTATCTGTTCATAAGCCTAACTCGATCTGGAGAGGTCGGCGTATGGGGGCGAACGGGGGGACGATAACCTCCTTGTTTAAACATTGGCATCCGGTAGCTGAGATAAGACTCCAAGCCTCGAATCGAAGATGCACGTGGGCAGCATCGTGGTTTTAAATAATACGGGGTAGGAGTTGAAATTAAACGCAGCTTTAACACGTTCTATCACACCCCTCCATTCCAGGGGAAGTTGTCACTTCGAAAAAAAGAGAGAAGGGACAACGATAGAGCTCCGTTGTAGGGAACTCGTTTTCTTGTACCAACCGTACCTTCCTGCACCTAACTAGTATTACCTCAATACATATGATCATTTTGATCTTTAGATTACAGGGGAAAATAACCTTTAATACAACTTAATCAGAGAAAAAAAAGGGGACATGGAACAATGAAATGATATAAACTTAGTACATACGGGACAAAATGATTTATACGTAAATTACTAAGAACAAATATATAGACATACAAAAAATGAGACATTGAGCGTTACAAAATTCAGACATATACATTAATTAATAATATTACAAAATAATCTTAAATTAAGTCGTACAAGACGGTATATACCTACATGGAGATACTAATCCTATGAATACAATTATTCTACGCTATTCGGTAACGCATTCCTACTGAGTGCGTCAGCGACCTGGTTATCGGAACCTTTTATCTAATTTATTTTAAACTGATACTCTTGCAAGAGTAAACTCCAGCGCATGATGCGGCCGTTTGAGTGTCTCAAATTCCTAATATAGGCTAACGGACGGTGGTCGGTTCCTATTTGAAATTCTTTACATATCAAGTACAGCTTGAATTTGTCTATGACCCAGATAATTAATAGAGCTATCTTTTCTCTAGTGGCATATCTCTTTCCGCGTGGTAATAATTGACGACTAGCATATGCAACTGGATGACTCGTTCTGTCATCCACGTATTGAAGGAGTACACCTCCAATGCCCTCGTTGATCACGTCGGTCTTAACCCCAAAGGATTTTTCCGGGTTGGGCAACTTAAAAATGGGGGCAGAAATGAACTTACTTTTGAGCTGATTAAAATGGGAAACAGCGACATCGTTCAAACGTAAACGATCGGGGAAATTCTTTTCCTGAAGGGGGCATAGGGGGGCCGAAATTGCAGCGACATTCGGAACAAATCGCTGATAGGGAAAAGCTGATCCTAGGATCGATCTTAATGGCTTCTTTGTAATCGGGAGGGGCATGTGGGCGATTGGCTTAATCTTGTTCTCGTGGGGACCTAACTTGTTTTGTCCTATTTTGAAACCCAAATATTTGATGGTTTCGTGGGCAAACTGGCATTTGCTGGGGCCAATGGTGAGGCCATTTTCACGCAGTCGCTCGAAAAGAGCTAATAGGGTGGGTAAATGGTGATTCCATTTAATTAGTTCTTGTAGCTGACTCTTCCGACATGGTGTCAGCTGCGCGTCACTATCCAGGTCAGAGGGTTCCAAAGACTCGCCTGGTAGGGAAGGAGGAGGGTAATCGGCATCAGGTTGGATGCACACTGTCTGGATTACATTAAGGGACTCCGCGGGGCAATCCTCTTCAAGCGCCGATGCTTCGTCCAGTTCTACGAAGGTATCTCCATGGGCGCGTTGGGGGTTCTTTTTTACTTGGGGTCCAGGGACAGTCTCCGTGTCCTTGTCTTGGGCCTTATCACCTAAGGGTGTTAGTGATTCACACTCCTCTTTGGCCGTCCTAAAGTCCTGGTTAGGTGTCTCCGAGAAATCGGACGGTATCGGGGTTCTGATGGGGACGGGCTCCTGGGCTTCTTTCTTATCTCGGCCTTGAGGAAGGGCGGCCTGAAACACAGGGTCGAAACTTACTTTGGGGCTCTGTCCTATAAGTAGGGAACAGAATTTTATGGGTGCTACAATGACTTCAGCCCAGCCATTATAATATTGACACTGCAGGTAACATCTAGCGACGGGGAATCGGTTCGCCCGCCCAAGTTGGTCATGTACCACCGCAAATTTTTCGTGGTTAGAGGCCACTGGGAGGAGTTCGTCGGACACGATGAAGCACGTACATCCTGTGTCCCTGACGAGAGTCAATACTCGGCAGCTGTCCACGCTGCCCTCCTCATATTTCAAAGTTCCCGATGAACTTTTACCAAAAACAAAATTTACCTGGTGGCCTGACGGAGGGGGAGAAGTTTCTGCTTGGGTCTGCACCACCGGGGGAGCCGGGGTTGCATTAATCTGGTGAACTTGGTGGGCTGGTCCGCTTTTAAGCCTAGAATTTTGGGGGCAATTCCAGCTCATGTGGTTTTCTACACCACAGGTGCAGCATATGGTTGGTCGCTTCGGGAAGAGAGATGGAGGAGAAGTCTTAACGGGAGGTTTGGAGTCCCGTTGTTGGTTTTGGGGAAAGAAGTTTTGGGGTTTTACGGGGCTCGGAAACTTTGTCAGCTTTCCTGGGAAGGAGCGCGAATCCGTCCTTCTTTCTTCTCGTTGGATTTCTTTTTCTCGTTCTTCTCGTTGTATTTTTTCTTCTCGTTCTTCTCGTTGGATTACTCTTTCCCGTTCCTCTTGACGGATTACTCTTTCCCTTTCTCTTTCTACCTTTTTTCTTTAAAATTCTGCTTTAATCCGAGCTAATTCAATCTGAAGCTCAGCTTGTCTTATCCGTTCCTCTCTTTCTCTTTCTTCTCGTTGTATTTCTTTTTCTTCCTCTTTTCTTTGCTCCTCTTGAATGTACTCAATTATATCTTTTCCGGAGAGTCCCAAGGATTCTCCTTGCGCTTTAAAGATTTCAAACTGAGTCATCTTTGCACTTGGGGGCGCACTAGTCAACCAACTAAAATTCCTTGCAACAAGAATTATGCCTCTATAGAATTAGCCTACCTAAATATGGGCACTGACCTATTCGTACTTGGTTTCTCAATCTAAATAACCACTGACTAAAATCACAAAAAAACACAAACAAATTATTATAACCGTTCCTTGAGCTACTTCAGCTTCTTAAGTTTAAAAAAAAAGGGGATAGCAATCGTTAAAACAAAAGGGAACTACTATATTCTATTATTATAACGAATAACCCTATGCTTTACTCGACTGAGACCAGTGTTTGCAAAGATATAGCGTTAAACCCCACACCTGACCCCAAATTTAAATAGTATATATATATATATATATATATATATATATATATATATATATATATATATATATATATATATATATATGTCGTAGAATGACTCCCGACGATACCATATATATCTATTCGTTGAGGGAACATCCTTAAATATCTTTAGAGTGCGTTTACTGTCTGGCGGCCGATATTATATATCTTCAATATGCTTAAGAAGTGGAACTGAGCTCAAGGATAATAATATTGCTATCATTAATAAAATAGAGTTTTATTAATAATAACTATAAACAATACACAAAAACGGAAAATATTGACATAAACAGAATGGAAAGGGTCGTGGAGACTCGGGCTAATCCAAGGATTTAAGGGATTAAAAAAGGTAAAATAAATATAGAGTTAAAGAGATGGGATGGTTCGATAAACAATTTAAAGCACAGGATAGAATTGACAAAAGGGATCAATACTCAAAAGGTGACGTTTGGCTTACGTAACTTTTCATTAGGGTGCAGTGGAAGGTACTTGAAGGAATATTCGGTCCGCTGGCGAGTTCCAGCCGAAGGGGGGGGATAAAAGGATCCTGACGAGGCGTCTTGGAAAGGAGAACCGTTACTCGACGAACGGCTTGAAGAACAATGGCTGTTCTACTTTGTTCTCTTCTGAACAAAGGGGGGAATGAGAACCGTCTCTTGTCTACGGGCTCAAGAACAATGGCTGTTCTAATGTTGTTCTCCTTGAACAACAGGGGGGTGAGAACCGTTTCTTGGCGAAGGGCTCAAAACGAACAATGGCTGTTCTAGGTTGTTCTCTTCTGAACAAAGGGGGGGGATGAGAACCGTCTCTTGTCTACGGGCTCAAGAACAATGGCTGTTCTAATGTTGTTCTCCTTTGAACAACAGGGGGGGTGAGAACCGTTTCTTGGCGAAGGGCTCAAAACGAACAATTGCTGTTCTAATGCTGTTCTCCTTGAACAACAGGGGGGGGGGATGAGAACCGTTTCTTGGCGAAGGGCTCAAAACGAACAATGGCTGTTCTAATGCCGTTCTCCTTGAACAACAGGGGGGGATGAGAACCGTTTCTTGGCGAAGGGCTCAAAACGAACAATGGCTGTTCTAATTCTGTTCTCCTTGAACAACAGGGGGGGGAAGAGAACCGTTTCTTGGCGAAGGGCTCAAAAAGAACAATGGCTGTTCTAATGCTGTTCTCCTTGAACAACAGGGGGGGATGAGAACCGTTTCTTGGCGAAGGGCTCAAAACGAACAATGGCTGTTCTAATGTTGTTCTCCCTTGAACAACAGGGGGGGGAGAGAATCGTTTCTTGGCGAAGGGCTCAAAACGAACAATGGCTGTTCTAATGTTGTTCTCCCTTGAACAACAGGGGGAGGGGAAGCCTTTGGACTTGGCGTCGGAAAGGCTCGAACCTTTGGCACTCAAGGAATATTGTCCTCCTTCTGGACAAGTGATGGTGAATCTCGAGGTCGAGGTCCCTTGGCGCACAAAGGGAGAGAGGGTCGTGGTGATGTTTCGCGACGAAAATCTGGATCTCCAATCTGATCTTAGTGGTAAAGTTTCCATATAAATAGCCAGGACATCTCCTTGGCGTGGGGGGGGGGGAAATGGAGTGAAAGCTTGGAGGGAACGCACAGCCGGGCCGGAGAAAAATGCCTTATCTGTTCATAAGCCTAACTCGATCTGGCGAGGTCGGCGTATGGGGGCAAACGGGGAGACGATAACCTCCTTGTTTAAACATTGGCATCCGGTAGCTGAGATAAGACTCCAAGCCTCGAATCGAAGATGCACGTGGGCAGCATCGTGGTTTTAAATAATACGGGGTAGGAGTTGAAAATAATTCAGCTTTAACACGTTCTATCACACCCAGCAATTTCTCAAACTTCTTTCCTTTTCGCACGCCAACTGTTTCCATTTTCGCCCTCTAAGTTTAAGATGGCACTCAGAGAGACACGATATTCCTATGAACACTTTAAGCACGGACCGTGCAATTTGATCCTAAGAAAGTTTCGCCGGACGAAGGTTAGATATATTTCCGGTTCGGAACACATTCACTGCAGCACTCCATGGCGCATACCTGTCTTTATTCAATGGAAAGACGCTTTTTCAGAGGTATGTAAGCGTTTCATAAGAATTCGGGCTTGGTTCAGCTAGGACACCCTTCCCAGCCTTAAGGAATGCGGGACCATAGACTCGGATACTGTTATGGCGTCGAAATTCTTTGCAAACGCTTTCAGGGAGTAGTTAATGAGGACGCTATTGTACAGCATTCCAAGTGCGTAATTTGGCAGTACAATTTGCATTCCGCCCTCTGACTTTGCAACTATACCGCTCCTTGTCCGGTCGTGATCCCCAAATAACATGCTTCGACACCTAGGTGAATGAAGCTTGAACTTTCTTTTAGATTTTTTAACAGGAACTTATCAAAGGTTCCCTTCCCAACAGAATGGCTACTAGCTCCTGTGCTTGATTTCGGCAACCTGGCAAGAGATTATTTCACAAGGGTGATTTGCCCCCAAATTTCTCAAATTTTATAAGTGTGAAAGTTAATGTAGATATTAGTAAACGTAATGATAGTTTTATTCCCAGTAGTGGCGGATGCCTTACTTTTACATAGTGTAGCATCTGTAAGTTCCACTCTATGTCGGGTGCTCTACTCCGGTTTTGAGTGTTATCTGGGAGATGGGATTTCCTTCACATAAGCACTTAACCACGGTAGTCTTCGATTTTCATGTTTATGATATTGCATGCCTATACAGTATTGCAGAAATGCTCCATCCTAAGAGGTTAAGGAGACGATTCTCAATTGTTCTGTTAAATTTCTTACGCTTTCGTTAACCCCGTGGGCTGTGAAGAGAGCTCTCTTCCTGCCCTTAGGGCAAGAGGAAGGTGTCCATAATTGAGTGTATTTACCCTCGTTCTCTTTGCCTTCAGCTCTAAATGTATCCCTCAGTGGTGCTAGTGCGATTCCAGAGGATATCAAGATTGTCTCCTTGACATGTAAAATCTTGGTTGTTGGACTTGTATCAGTTGATTGTAACGAGCGCGCTGATTGGGGGAGGTTGCATACTCTCTGCATACTTTGAGCAAACAGACCGACGCTTTGCTCTTCACAACACATGGTATAGTGTATGGTTATAAATGTGATTTATCTTTGGTTAATAAATCAGCCTAGATAGCGTTTCGAAAAACCATAACCATAAATTTTGTTTGATCGAAGATGTCTGCCGTTAGATTTAAGCCTAAAGCGACAGCGAAATAATTTTTTGGAATAATGAATTGGGCGTTAAGAAAGACAATTACACAAATATAAATATATTCATAAAATCAACGAATTTACAATGAGATTAGTAGGTTAGGTAAATATGGTGAATAATATGGTGAAATAATATAGAGTGAATAATAGAGTAAATAATAATATAGTATCTATGAGTAAATATGTAGTAATTTAGAGTATCTATAATGGACTTAATTGGGGCTACAATGAGAAGCAAATATAATTAGGACTTACTCTCGTATTGTCGTTTGCAAAGAATGTGAGAGTGGAATTAACTCAGTATGATTTGTTTGGAGGTAAATGAATAATTGTAAAAGGAATGGTTACCGACCTTTATACGAAGAAAGCAGTGAGTCGAGTGGGAAGGCTAGCGTGCTCTTTTGATAGAGCTGGGAACGTGTCTTTGTTTGTGCGTGCGTGAAATTTAAGAGATGTTGTTTGGAACAGTATACGTTAATTGAATTGACAAGAAAATAAATGAATTAATTAATTATTAAGTTTAACATAAATGATTTGATTTACAAAAGTTGAAGTAAATTAATTGAAAGATTAAATTGACAAAGTTAGAGTAAAATAAATGAATAATTAAATTAACAAAGTTAAAGGATTGCATGAATTATTTAAATGACAAAAGAATTGAATTTTATACATAATAAATGATGATATATACAAGGGGCGGTCAATAGGTTTTGCAATTCGGATATAAGGAAATGAGATATGAGGAAAAGTGTTTTATTATTTTTCAATATAACTACCCTTGACTTCAATGCACTTGCGCCACTTGTCCCTGAGGCTTCTAATTTCCGACAACCAGAAATCTCCCGACTGTTGTTAAATCCACTCCTGGACGGCGAGCTGGACATCTTCATCGTCCCCAAACCGGTGTCCACGCAGTGCAGCCTAGAGCTGGCGGAATAAAAAGTAGTCGCTAGGGGCCAGATCTGGACTGTAGGGGGATGGTTGAGCTCCTCGAATCCACACTCGCGCAGGGCAGCTTTTGCAACTCTGGCCTTGTGGACTTTGACGACGTTGAAGTCGATCATGGGGCATGAGGTTTCTAGGGACCCAATAGGCAGAGACCTTGCTCATGGCTAAATTGTCGTGGATGATGTTTATAACACTTCCATGTGATATTCCAAACTCTCGCTCGATTTCGACAACCTTCACCCGTCAATTTTCGAGGGTCATCCTCTGCACACGGTCTACATTGTCCTCGTTGGTCACGTCTGACGGGCGTCCTGGAGGGGGTTCATCTTCAAGGGACTCACTGCGCGTGCTCAACCTTCTCCATTTTTGAAAAATTTGTGACTGACGATCTTCGATCAGCTACTGCTTCTTAAATAGACGAGGCAGGAGCGTGCGGCTGCATGTCCTGACTTGTCATAACTTGTTCTAACACCCCCACAAACAGCCATCCCCCTTCCTCTGTTTTGCCCTACCGATTCGCAAAACTTATTGACCACCCCTCGTATATGTTTAAGTTTCCCAGGAGATTTTTATTATAGGAATTCCCAGAGGCATTGCTATAACACTCCTCCCCTAAGAAGGTTACCCCCCCCCCTTTTTACTATTTTGAGATTATAAGTCCGAGTACCGACGAGGCCTCCTGACGACGCGACTGGAGCGTGTGACAGTGCCATTGGTTTAGCTGCGGGTACGAGGACACAGATTTGCTGTGGCAGTGACATTAGCGTTGAACGAGGCACTGGCAGGAGAGAAGGTTGACGGAGCGAAGGCGATCCGCTTGTTGGTTCCTTTCGAGATGGTGTCAAGCGGGGTGTGGGAGTCTTGAGTCCCGTTGTCCGCTGACGGAGTGACCAGTGGGGGAGAGATTTGCTCCTGACTATCCACTTCTGCCGACGAGGGTTCCTGCAACAAAGGAGGAGGAGGCAGCAAAACGGAAGGTGGAGTTGGAGAGGCAGGTGTAATAAAAAAAGTGGGGTTTAGGTTGTTTGGGGGAATTACTGTACCATAAAGGGGTATAGTAGGAGGAGAATGGGGTGATTGGGGTTCAAGACAAACATGCACCGACCAAGGCCCTATGGTCAGTAAAAATGGTAAATTCACACCCTTCCAAATGATGGCGGAAGTGACGGACAGCGAGATATATTCCGAGAAGTTCTCGAGAGAACGTTAAATATCTCTTTTGAGGGTTTGTAAGAGCGCGAGAAAAGAAAGCAAGAGGTTGCCATTAGGCACCAACTTTTTGCTGCAAAGTTGCACCTATGTGAGTTGAGGATGCATCTGAGGCGACGCTGATGGGGGCTCCTGTAGAAAGATGAGCCAATTCCACAGCGCGGGCAATAGCCTCTTTGGTGCGAGAGAATGAATCGCACGCCTCAGCGGACCATTCAAGAGGAGAGTTCTTTTGGTCTAGGTGAGCCTAGAGTTGAGAGGTTGCATGACCTGGGCACATTTAGGGATGAATCTGTGGTAGAAATTGACCATGCCACAGAAACTCCTGAGTTGTTTGCGTGATGTAGGACGAGAAAAGTTTCGCATCGCGCTAACTTTATCTTCAAGTGGGCTAATCCCTGCACTTGAGACATGGTGCCCCAAGAATGAGAGTTGCAGGACACCAAAGAGGCACTTGGAGGTGTTTACTACGATACCGTACTCCTGAAGACGAGAAAAAAACTTTGGCAGTACAATTTGCATTCCGCCCTCTGACTTTGCAACTATACCGCTCCTTGTCCGGTCGTGATCCCCAAATAACATGCTTCGACACCTAGGTGAATGAAGCTTGAACTTTCTTTTAGATTTTTTAACAGGAACTTATCAAAGGTTCCCTTCCCAGCTTAATGGCTACTAGCTCCTGTGCTTGATTTCGGCAACCTGGCAAGAGATTATTTCACAAGGGTGATTTGCCCCCAAATTTCTCAAATTTTATAAGTGTGAAAGTTAATGTAGATATTAGTAAACGTAATGATAGTTTTATTCCCAGTAGTGGCGGATGCCTTACTTTTACATAGTGTAGCATCTGTAAGTTCCACTCTATGTCGGGTGCTCTACTCCGGTTTTGAGTGTTATCTGGGAGATGGGATTTCCTTCACATAAGCACTTAACCACGGTAGTCTTCGATTTTCATGTTTATGATATTGCATGCCTATACAGTATTGCAGAAATGCTCCATCCTAAGAGGTTAAGGAGACGATTCTCAATTGTTCTGTTAAATTTCTTACGCTTTCGTTAACCCCGTGGGCTGTGAAGAGAGCTCTCTTCCTGCCCTTAGGGCAAGAGGAAGGTGTCCATAATTGAGTGTATTTACCCTCGTTCTCTTTGCCTTCAGCTCTAAATGTATCCCTCAGTGGTGCTAGTGCGATTCCAGAGGATATCAAGATTGTCTCCTTGACATGTAAAATCTTGGTTGTTGGACTTGTATCAGTTGATTGTAACGAGCGCGCTGATTGGGGGAGGTTGCATACTCTCTGCATACTTTGAGCAAACAGACCGACGTTTTGCTCTTCACAACACATGGTATAGTGTATGGTTATAAATGTGATTTATCTTCGGTTAATAAATCAGCCTAGATAGCGTTTCGAAAAACCATAACCATAAATTTTGTTTGATCGAAGATGTCTGCCGTTAGATTTAAGCCTAAAGCGACAGCGAAATAATTTTTTGGAATAATGAATTGGGCGTTAAGAAAGACAATTACACAAATATAAATATATTCATAAAATCAACGAATTTACAATGAGATTAGTAGGTTAGGTAAATATGGTGAATAATATGGTGAAATAATATAGAGTGAATAATAGAGTAAATAATAATATAGTATCTATGAGTAAATATGTAGTAATTTAGAGTATCTATAATGGACTTAATTGGGGCTACAATGAGAAGCAAATATAATTAGGACTTACTCTCGTATTGTCGTTTGCAAAGAATGTGAGAGTGGAATTAACTCAGTATGATTTGTTTGGAGGTAAATGAATAATTGTAAAAGGAATGGTTACCGACCTTTATACGAAGAAAGCAGTGAGTCGAGTGGGAAGGCTAGCGTGCTCTTTTGATAGAGCTGGGAACGTGTCTTTGTTTGTGTGTGCGTGAAATTTAAGAGATGTTGTTTGGAACAGTATACGTTAATTGAATTGACAAGAAAATAAATGAATTAATTAATTATTAAGTTTAACATAAATGATTTGATTTACAAAAGTTGAAGTAAATTAATTGAAAGATTAAATTAACAAAGTTAGAGTAAAATAAATGAATAATTAAATTAACAAAGTTAAAGGATTGCATGAATTATTTAAATGACAAAAGAATTGAATTTTATACATAATAAATGATGATATATACGAGGGGCGGTCAATAGGTTTTGCAATTCGGATATAAGGAAATGAGATATGAGGAAAAGTGTTTTATTATTTTTTCAATATAACTACCCTTGACTTCAATGCACTTGCGCCACTTGTCCCTGAGGCTTCTAATTTCCGACAACCAGAAATCTCCCGACTGTTTTTAAATCCACTCCTGGACGGCGAGCTGGACATCTTCATCGTCCCCAAACCGGTGTCCACGCAGTGCAGCCTAGAGCTGGCGGAATAAAAAGTAGTCGCTAGGGGCCAGATCTGGACTGTAGGGGGATGGTTGAGCTCCTCGAATCCACACTCGCGCAGGGCAGCTTTTGCAACTCTGGCCTTGTGGACTTTGACGACGTTAAAGTCGATCATGGGGCATGAGGTTTCTAGGGACCCAATAGGCAGAGACCTTGCTCATGGCTAAATTGTCGTGGATGATGTTTATAACACTTCCATGTGATATTCCAAACTCTCGCTCGATTTCGACAACCTTCACCCGTCGATTTTCGAGGGTCATCCTCTGCACACGGTCTACATTGTCCTCGTTGGTCACGTCTGACGGGCGTCCTGGAGGGGGTTCATCTTCAAGGGACTCACTGCGCGTGCTCAACCTTCTCCATTTTTGAAAAATTTGTGACTGACGATCTTCGATCAGCTACTGCTTCTTAAATTGACGAGGCAGGAGCGTGCGGCTGCATGTCCTGACTTGTCATAACTTGTTCTAACACCCCCACTAACAGCCATCCCCCTTCCTCTGTTTTGCCCTACTGATTCGCAAAACTTATTGACCACCCCTCGTATATGTTTAAGTTTTCCAGGAGATTTTTATTATAGGAATTCCCAGTGGCATTGCTATAACACTCCCCACCTAAGAAGGTTACCCCCCCCCCCTTTTTACTATTTTGAGATTATAAGTCCGAGTACCGACGAGGCCTCCTGACGACGCGACTGGAGCGTGTGACAGTGCCATTGGTTTAGCTGCGGGTACGAGGACTCAGATTTGCTGTGGCAGTGACATTAGCGTTGAACGAGGCACTGGCAGGAGAGAAGGTTGACGGAGCGAAGGCGATCCGCTTGTTGGTTCCTTCCGAGATGGCGTCAAGCGGGGTGTGGGAGTCTTGAGTCCCGTTGTCCGCTGACGGAGTGACCAGTGGGGGAGAGATTTGCTCCTGACTATCCACTTCTGCCGACGAGGGTTCCTGCAACAAAGGAGGAGGAGGCAGCAAAACGGAAGGTGGAGTTGGAGAGGCAGGTGTAATAAAAAAAGTGGGGTTTAGGTTGTTTGGGGGAATTACTGTACCATAAAGGGGTATAGTAGGAGGAGAATGGGGTGATTGGGGTTCAAGACAAACATGCACCGACCAAGGCCTTATGGTCAGTAAAAATGGTAAATTCACACCCTTCCAAATGATGGCGGAAGTGACGGACAGCGAGATATATTCCGAGAAGTTCTCGAGAGAACGTTAAATATCTCTTTTGAGGGTTTGTAAGAGCGCGAGAAAAGAAAGCAAGAGGTTGCCATTAGGCACCAACTTTTTGCTGCAAAGTTGCACCTGTGTGAGTTGAGGATGCATCTGAGGCGACGCTGATGGGGGCTCCTGTAGAAAGATGAGCCAATTCCACAGCGCGGGCAATAGCCTCTTTGGTGCGAGAGAATGAATCGCACGCCTCAGCGGACCATTCAAGAGGAGAGTTCTTTTGGTCTAGGTGAGCCTAGAGTTGAGAGGTTGCATGACCTGGGCACATTTAGGGATGAATCTGTGGTAGAAATTGACCATGCCACAGAAACTCCTGAGTTGTTTGCGTGATGTAGGACGAGAAAAGTTTCGCATCGCGCTAACTTTATCTTCAAGTGGGCTAATCCCTGCACTCGAGACATGGTGCCCCAAGAATGAGAGTTGCAGGACACCAAAGAGGCACTTGGAGGTGTTTACTACGATACCGTACTCCTGAAGACGAGAAAAAAACTTGGCGAAGGTGAGAAAGGTGTTCCTCCAGCGAGGAAGATGATATTAGGAGGTCAGAGCACTATGTGAGTGCGAGATGATTTATGGCGTATTGCCAGAACACTATGCGAGGGCGAAGATTGATGACGTGTTGTCAGAACACTATGTGACGGCGAGAGAATTAATGGCGTGTTGCTAGAGCACTATGTGAGTGCTGAATGGATTTATGGCGTGTTGCCAGAGTACTATGTGAGTGCAAGGATTGATGACGTGTTGTCAGAGCACTATGTGAGGGCGAAGGATTGATGACGTGTTGTCAGAGCACTATGTGAGTGCAAGAATTAATGGTGTTGTCAGAGCACTATGTGAGCGCAAGAATTAATGGCGTTGTCAGAGCACTATGTGAGTGCGAGGATTGATGCCGGTTTGTCAGAGCACTATGTGAGTGCGAGAGAATTGACAACGTAGAACTGTATGAGTGCTGAATGAAATGATGGCGATATGAAGTGAGGATTGAGTGTGGGTCAAAATGCAAAAGTGAGTACCTACCTGAGTAAGTGAATTGAGGTGCAGGTGGTAGATGTTGACCCGTTTATTGTCAATTGTTAATGTTTGTTGTTAATGTTTGTTATTAATTGTTGTTAATTGTTGTTAATGTTGTTAATCTCTTGAGGTGTTAGTTTAAAGGATGTGAGCACCTTTTATCCTGATAAGGTCCTTCAAATGAGATTAAAAGGAAGTAGGACTCGTATCTCCCATTTCCTGAGTATTCAGGAAATCTCTCAGGTCATCAATTTGTGACCTACCATATGTATTGAGAAAAGCCTCATTCAGGCGGTCTAAAACATCAGCCTATTCTCCGGTAATTAACACTTCCCCGAACTGAATAAAGGAACTTATGGGTAAGCGCTGGATGATTGCTGATACTTTCTCCTACTTAGTGATGTTTTTTTGGTTTAATGAGGAGTGATGAGACTTCTAACCATGCAATTGGATTTGCAGGATCATACACGGGAAGAGAGAGGTACGCATGTGGTTGTCTATGCGCACACGGTTGGCCATGATGAGGTTGGGCGCTAACTGATGTCCTTAGTTGATGTGTCTGGTCCATTATAGACACTGTTTAATGTATATTTGTGCTAGTTGAATGAAGGTGTTTACGTGAGAAGTAGCTGTGGCTGTGCGCACGTGTGTGTGTGTGCGTAAATTGGTTGCGAGCACAGGAATATGAGGAAATTAAAAATAATTGAGAAATAAAGGAAATTGTCCACTCGTTGAATATAGGGGATAATATTAAATTAAATTTGAAATGAATTATGATAATTGGAAGGATGATGTTAAAGATTACACGCGATATGAAAAAATTGAACACGTGACTCAAAAAAATTGCTCGAGCGAGGCTTTGAAACGAAATTGACGCATGGTCAGAATGATTTTATCGTTTAAACTTATTTATTGATTGACGGGAGATTACTAAACTTTGGGCACAAATTTTATAGTGTATGGTTATCAATGTGATTTATCTTCGGTTAATAAATCAGCCTAGATAGAGTTTCGAAAAACCATAACCATAAATTTTGCTTGCTCGAAGATGTCTGCCGTTAGATTTAGGCTAAAAACGACAGCGAAATAAATTTTTGGAATAATGACTTGGGCGTTAAGAAAGACAATTACACATATAAATATATTCATAAAATCAACGAATTTACAATGAGATTAGTAGGTTAGGTAAATATGGTGAATAATATGGTGAAATAATATAGAGTGAATAATAGAGTAAATAATAATATAGTATCTATGAGTAAATATGTAGTAATTTAGAGTATCTATAATGGACTTAATTGGGGCTACAATGAGAAGCAAATATAATTAGGACTTACTCTCGTATTGTCGTTTGCAAAGAATGTGAGAGTGGAATTAACTCAGTATGATTTGTTTGGAGGTAAATGAATAATTGTAAAAGGAATGGTTACCGACCTTTATACGAAGAAAGCAGTGAGTCGAGTGGGAAGGCTAGCGTGCTCTTTTGATAGAGCTGGGAACGTGTCTTTGTTTGTGCGTGCGTGAAATTTAAGAGATGTTGTTTGGAACAGTATACGTTAATTGAATTGACAAGAAAATAAATGAATTAATTAATTATTAAGTTTAACATAAATGATTTGATTTACAAAAGTTGAAGTAAATTAACTGAAAGATTAAATTGACAAAGTTAGAGTAAAATAAATGAATGATTAAATTAACAAAGTTAAAGTATTCCATGAATTATTTAAATGACAAAAGAATTGAATTTTATACATAATAAATGATGATATATATATATATATATATATATGTATATATATATTTAAGTTTCCCCGGAGTATTTTATTATAGGAATGCCCAGAGGCATTACTAAAGTGGCACGAAACAAGTCCTCCCTTTTGGTCGCATGGCAAAAAAATTCTACGAGAAGCAGTGGAACTGAAATTAGCATGCTATTCAAGATAAATAATCCCCTTGAACCTATTTTCCATACTTCGACAGCATTAAGTAATTTTCTATCATTTACGAATCGGATACAATGGCGAGAATCAGAACCTTTAGATGGAGTAATGCCCTAAACCTGTAGTGTGGTGAGAGATAAAGCTGGCGGCTTATAAGACCGGCTTGAACTCAGCTGGTTTAAGTTACGGGATGACCGAGAGGCCTGATCTACCTTCTGCCGAAGTCCAATCCTCTCTCTCCCTTACTACTTTTAAACGTCTCCTGGAGAATCATCTCTTTAGAATTGCCTTCTCTTGTCTGTAAACTTTCTTTACACTCACTACACAACCTGCTCTCTGTAACGGCTAACAACCCTGAAGGGCGCATTATAAATACTTATTATTATTATTATTTTCCTTCTTACCCTTTTAGCTTAAACTAGTGGGAGTGAGGTGTCACGTTTTGATTGTAAGTCCACAATAGCATATCAACGAAAAGTACCTTCCACCTTATAGAAGTGGGTCTTGCTGCGTTGTCTCATATGATTTTTAATTCATCTAGGCGACGAGGAATCAATTAAATTGCATCTTTCTACACGCTCCTTCTTTCTTTTCACCCCGGCAATTTTTACCTCTATACCTTTCTCCTTCAAACCCTTTTGTCAATATCGCTTGGTAACCGAAACTGAACGTAACATATTGGTTGAATATATGACTCTGGGAAAGGTTCGTGCGCCATATATGTCAGGGAATTGTTGCCTTTTCTACTGGAGCCTGGCTCTTGCACGTTAGGTTGTGGTGTCGTAGAGTTCAGAGGTAGGCGTTTTTTTTGTACCTACTATTTGAATTTGTGAAAATTTTGACGGCGCGTTTAGGTTCTAGAAAGTCAGCCTTTCTTGGGCTCCTGACCCAAGGAAGTTTGTTAAGCGACGGAGCTTGCCAGACAGCTCGACATTGTGCATTAAGTAATTCCTACCCATGTAAAAAGGAAATCAGTAAAATTAATTTGGTGTGCTAGGCTAGAGGCTAACCAACGAGCTTGGTTAACTGTTTCGTTACCAAGCCCTCAACGTGAAAAAGAGCCGAGCAGAAGGTGACAAGCTGATTGTGTGAGGTCGAAAGCTTATGCAGGAGCAATCATATCTTGCGCAAATCAAAAGAGTTGAGTGGGAGTAATGTGGGAGTAAAATTGAGTAGGCATATATAATAAAGTGCCCCCGGATGGCGCACGACTCTTCCGTGGACGAATAATAGCCGTGAAGAAAGGCAGAAGAAAAAAGAGAGCGCCTAGCATAACCTCTATAACAACGGCAACAGACGATTTATAAAGTGAAGTTAAAACATCGATGAATATGACTTTTGCTACGAGAGCGGATGGACGCTTGGCTCAGTAACTCAAAAAGGAGAACCCTAGCCAGCTAAAGAAAAATTCCTCCTCGCAAGGGATGATTAGAGCTTCTTTCTGTGGACATCATCCACGTAGGAACAACAGTGTAAGAGATCTAATAGCTTTGAAGCAGTAAGAATGGAAGGCTGGAGAAGAATTAACTCACTGTTTTTGTGAGCTGCCAGTGTCTTTTAGCGTAGGGACCAAGATATTTTATAGTCGACACTGACAAAAATGGTTAAGAGCAGAGCGAGAGGCAGCTATTATATAAGAGACGATAGGGTTCCTTGGCTCCTGTTTTAAGATGAGTAGCCAGGATTGGGTCTCCAGATTTAACTTTGGTCGTAATCTAGGTATATGTCGCTTTCATTGGAAGCGAAATAAGAAACAAGACAACTTGAATGGGGGGATGGCGGGGAATCCATGAAAAGTAGTCCACTAAACGGCTGCATTGATATCTATTAGGACCGTCTGACGACTGTAAGAAGAGACCTACCGCAGTAGTATATCACTAGGTCGTCAACGTAATGTGTGCTATAATTGCACGAGGAAGAGAGGAAGTGCCTCATGCTCCAACTAAAAGGACTGCTCGCCGTGGTTAGAAATGCCCCGAACGTAGAAGATAAGAAGGTGACCGAAGATAGTTAGAGAGCCATATAATGGGGTTGTTTGGGGGTAACCTGGAGGAATCAGGATTTTGTAGAATGGCTCGGGATGTGGGGAATTAGCAGGGTCCTGAGGGATTGGATTCTAGCAGTACACTGGGGAGTTTGAGTTTCGAGAAAGGGAAAGGTAGTAGGGTTTCCATGGTTAGGATTAGGTTTTCCGTTAGAGGCATGGGTATAGAATTTTTACGATAGGCTTAATGGGTAGGATCTTCGTGGGCGTTCTTTGGAAATATGGATTAGGAAAGGGGCATAAGGTGGCGGTTGGGTGTGTTTAATTGGCAGAGAATGTCGGAGCAGAGAGCATATCGGGGAAAATCAACTCAACGGAATTAGAAAGATTCAGAAGAAGCGTACGAGACCTCGATGCAGGCATAGGATGTTGCTGATTGTGCCAGTTTAACAGGATCAGATCAGGATAGAGCAGGCGTGGGCAACCTTTTTGAGAGTGCGTGACAAAATCGGCCAAATATCTAACACAAATTTTTTCACGTGCCAACCAAATTTTTTGGAGAACATATTATTTGATATATCTCTACAGAATCTGAAGAATTTTTTTAAATAATAAAGAATCACCCAAGAGCAGTAAAGACACATTATTGTAAGTCATTATGTAAATTATGTAAAACTGACTGAATTAAAAAGATTATAACAGGCTTTACGAAAAGGTTCTTTGTGTTGATTTTTTCATTAGCATCTAAGTATAACTGTAACTGCCATACCTATTCACACAATTTAACGACTATTATTAACATCGACCCCAAAAATTAACATTGAGATTTTTTTCGATTAATCAGTCATTATTTTTTCCCAGTTGTACCTTTGTATTACTAAATCACAGTAAAAGGTTACTAACAGATATTCTTTTGCTTAGTTTAAAACCTAAACAATTGATGTATAAAAAAAGAAAATATATTTATTTACCTTCAAAACTACATTCAAACAACCACTTTCAAAAGAAAACATCAGATAAAACTAGAGTCAGAAAACTTGTTGACTCTTTCTATATATTATTTTTCAGCAGGATTTCTGCTGCTGTTTCACTGATGACAGTTTTTATATCGGGTTTATATTTAGTAACCTTGAGAGATATGCATGCACTACTAGTTTCATTTATCAAGTTACTCCTCTTACAAAACTCAACAAAGTTCATCCCTGAGAACAAAGATTCATAAGCATATGTAGACGAAAACATGGATAGTAATGCTGTTGCAAGGTTCTTTAAACAGATAATTTTCTGGAATAGTATTCTAAATCCATAATACCTTGTTTTCCGCATTTCTCTCTGTTACTTCCGTCTCTAATCGCTCCTTTTTCACTATTTTCTAAGTCAACTCTAAGATCAACAAATTTTTTGTTTCCAAATTAAGCCTCTTTGAAATTAAATCAAGTGCATTTCAAATCATCCATGTCTATCCAATAAAAAACATTTGCAAGTTTAGTTCATTCAGTTTGATACTGTCTGGAAACTTAGCGAATTTTGCCGTCTCTTCCAGTTCTCTAAACCTAGCAACTCTTGCAAAGAACTGCCCAACACTTGCCTCAATAATTGTACAAACAGCGTTTAAAGACATTGGTGGTCTGTTATGTCATCTTTCGGGAGATCATCGATGTACCTCTTTGTGTTTGGAAAGTATCTGAATTTCTCATCATTTTACATCTTTCTTAAAAACATCTTTAAAAAAAACGGTAACCTGTGCTTTCTCGTGCCAGAAATAAGTCATCGACGTGCCACATTTTACACGCGTGCCAAGGTTTGCCCGGCCCTTGGATAGAGCGTTAATTTAAGAACCCGAGGGATCATGGCGGCTTCGTACTTGCTTCAGTGCCTCACAACAATATAAGAAAGTTACATAGATAAATAGTTCACAACAGACCTTGTGGTCCATACTAGGTGACCTGGGATAAAGATTACGGGAAAGATAGATAGTACACCTTGCATTAGTTGTACAGGAAACACAGGAAAGACCCCGACGTAAAATTTATTTAGGGAAGATGGAAAGTAGGGAAAATTTGGTGAACCTGTCACCTGAATGCTAAGGAATTAGTTATTCGTTATAAAACGCTGTTAATCGAGAATTAGATTCAAAGTATTATTTATACGACTTTTTAAACTACTTACGGTGTGGCAGTCTATTAATTTGCGTGGAAGCCCATTCCATAAGTTAACAGTTCGGTTAAAAAAGAAATTCTTAGATTCGTGCGAGTAAAAATGTTTACCTATAATTTTGTTACCGTTTCCTCTCATGTAATTTGACTGGGCGATAGTAAAATATTTGTTGTAATCGATATTGTCTATGCCTTTGATAATTTTAAAGACCTGAATTAGGTCCCCTCTTAATCTACGCGGAGTTAACGGAAATATATTTAGTTCTCTAAGTCGCTCTTCGTATGTTTTGATCCTTAAACTTGGTATCATTTGAGTAATCCTTCGTTGGACTCGTTCTAATTTCGCTATATCATTATGGTAGTTTGGGCACCAGGCTTGAACGAAGTATTGCAAAATGGGATGGACCAAGGAATTGTAGAGAGTAAGGATTGTATTCTTGGACTTATATTCGAACGCTCTACCAATGAATTCAATTATTTTATTTGCTTTCTTAAGGACTTCTGTATATTGCTGACCGGGTTTTAGGTCGCTCGATATTGTCACTTCCAGGTCCATCTCTCTGTCAACGCTTAAGAGCTAAGTACCATTTAGTGAGTAATTTTCTTTGCCCTTACGGTATGCGATATGGAGCACTTTACATTTATCCGGGTTAAAAGGCATTTGCCACGTTTTTGCCCAGTTCGACAATTCATCTAGATTGTTTTGTATTTCATTAATCTGTGCGTTAATGAGTACTGAATTCGCAATTTTTGTGTCGTCAGCAAACTTTGACATTATGCCTGAAAGTCCTTTGTCATGGTCGTTAATGTATACTAGAAATAGAACCAGTCCAGCTAGATAATTTTCCATTTATAACTATGCGTTGTCCACGATTGCTAAGCCAGTTTTATATCCACCTCGCAATGGTGACTTGAAATCAGTGCGCTTTTAATTTAGTTAGTAAACGTTTATGGAGGACATTATCGAAGACCTTTTGAAAGTCGAGGTAAATTATGTCAGCCTCTTCTTTACTTTCGTCGTATTCATTAAAAATGTCATTAAAAAAGTCTGATAGATTCGTTAGGCAAGAGCATTTATTACGAAAGCCTTGTTGGGTGTATATTAGTAGCTTCTTTTCTCCCAAGTACTTAACGAGTTCGTCGCGTATAAGTGTTTCTAACATTTTGAAAGGACCGAGGTTAAGCTAATTGGGCGATAATTACTAGGTAGAGATTTACTACTTCTTTAAATATTGGTGTTACGTTAGCGAGCTTCCACTCATCGGGTATTGTTTCAGTCTGTAACGAATAATTAAACAATAACGACAGCGGTTTGGATAGTTCACTTTTGGATTTCTTTAATACCCGAAGGGCTCCACTTCCAACTGAAACTTAGGAAAGTCGCGCGATAATGCAAAATACTCTCCTGAGTAGTTTGAACAGGCAGGTTTGCTCGACAGAGGCGAGGGTGCAACTCAAGGTCACAGTACATTTGCAATGCTACCACCTTTTGGCAGGTGGAGCTAACATGCCAAATATGTTGCATTTATATCATCTGATAGTGGATGGTATGGGCGGGGCTCTAAATTACAGTTACAATGGTCACCTACATCTCATTAAAAGTTAATAGGGTAGAAACCAAGAAGTTAAATTACTATAATAGGCTAGATGTAGGCACCCTTCCTTTGCCAACCTTCTTTTGGAACCTGTGTACCTTTGTGGCTCCCAAAGAAGAAAGCTCCTCAAGGAGGTCCTACACCGAGATGTCCCGAATACCCTTGGCAAAAAATTGTCTTGACAGCAGTTGAGTTGTTAGTTCTGGGTCATGGTAAATGACATCCAATATCTGTGGCAGAGAGAAGAGAGTTTCCGTGCAACTAATAGAACGTGGCTTTAATAGAAAAGACTTTCCCAAGGGGGCTCTGAGTTCAAATCTGGCTATTGAAGTTATAAGTATGTGGCTTCTGAAGAAAGAAAAACCCTCGTGAATTGAAGGTAAGGAGCAGGGCTACCAAAGCTTGGGGGGTTGCCCTCAGATCTGGGTTTCTTACAAGATATCTAGGTTTTTTACTTGAAAATTGGTTAAATTCTGAGTTTTTCATACAATCATTACATTAATTCTAAAACATAGCCTAAATTTCTAAAAAACCTGTTATGTTTCATATAGTATATATATAAATTTAAGTATTAGAAATGGCAATATTAAATAATGAGAAATTGTGAGCTGATAACTCATTGAGTCATGTATTAAACTTGAGTTTTTGGAGCGGTTAGCTATTAAAGCCAAGTTTAATACATTTTTGGAACTGAATGAGTTGCCAACAAGCAACTGATTGGCTGATTGCAGCGATTAATCATGAGTGTATGAATAACCATTGGCTGATTGCAGTGGTTAATCATGAGTTGTGTTACGTTTATAGTCTTTAGAAGTGATCTTTACTTAATTACAGCAGTTTTATATTAATTACTAATATTAAATACTTCTAATTACTTGTCGTAGGTTAACCGCCACACCTTACACCAGATTAATATAGATGTCGTAGAATAGGGTTAAGTTCACCCTTTCTGCTTTACGAGTGCGTGGGAAGTTTACAATATAAGCAGAGTGCAAAGAAACTGAAAGTAAATGGCCAATAGTCGACTATCTTGGAGTTCCGGGATAACAGAAAAACGGGTACAAAAATAACTTTACTAATATGCAGATGAATACTATTTTACAAGGTTGAAAGAAGTTTCAGAATGAGCTATACACATACTAGATTTACAGGAGTCTCCGCAGCTAAAGGAGGGGGGGGGGGAGACGTGGTGAGGAAGATCACCGTACAAACAAACGGACTATATTGACCGAGGGACGCTCGAACGACCTTGAGCGGAAACTAAGCCGATAATAAGGCTTACACTGGAAGGGGGGGGCAGGCATAGAACGTTCTTGCACAGGAGAGTTGCGCGTTGCTGTTACTTCGAAGATTTGATTCGAGGGAGTAATCCTTGCCTTGGCGGAAAGTTCAAACAATAGTCTCTGGATAATGACTATTACAGGGGTTAACTTACATAAATCTTGTTTTCGAGTAACACGAATTGAGATTGAGCGCGCTGCGTTTGTGGATCGGGGGAAACGGGTCGAGGTAGACTCACGTGAATTAACGAGAATACCGGGAGCTTGAGTGATTCTGTACCCGCGAATAGCGGGTACCGGCGGGGGCGGACAGAGGATACCGGGAGCTTGAGTGATTCTGTGAGAATTGTGCAGTCCAACGGAACGGGACGCGAATAGTGGGTAACGACGGGAGCAGACAGAGGATACTGACGGTGCAAGGAAGACGGCGGATACTGCCTTGCAACTCTGGCGCCGGAAGATTTATAGGAGGCAAATGGGGATTTCCCCCCCTCCGTTCTAAGGGAAGGCTTCTAGTGTCAGAGGCATCAGCAGACGAGAATAGACTCAGCCTTTTAGCGCGAGCGAGAAAAGATTTTTAAGCCGGCGAAGCGAACTTTTTCCGACTTCAGATGGGACCTTCTGGGCTCTCACACTTGTAGCAGCTTTCTGTTATGGCCGCATTTCAGGTCATCGCGGCGTCTCACAGGTATCTGTTGTCTCTCTCGCTCTCTCTATTGAATGGCGAGGCGGCGCGTATCTTCCTCTCCCTCTCTTTCTCTCATTCTCTCGCTCTGTAATCTCTGATATTACTGTAACCTAGAACATGACTGATAATGAAAATGTGTCCTCCAAACAAAAAGAAGTGATATGTGCAGAAATTCGAAGATGAATGGTTGTAAGATGCGCAGTTAAAAGATTGGCTACAACAAGCCAAAAATTATAGCAACTCAAGTTATTGCAAATGCTGTAACATTACTTTACATAATGCAAATAAATCGGTGTTACTAAAACATAAAAGTTCTGTAAATAAAAAATAAAATATTTGAAACACTTTAAAAAAACTTCCCGTTAATCAGAGAGTGAACAAGTAGCCAAATCTTAACTAATTATTGCTGAATATTTTGCAGAATATAATATTCTATTTGCAAATGTTCATAATTTTGGGCCAGGATGTAAGATAGTATTTTCGGACAGTAATATTGCAGAACAATAATGCATGAAAAGAAGGAAAATTTCTTATGTAATCCAAGGTGAAATAGCCTTTCATGAAACAAAAAGAATAACAGATATATGTAAAAAAAACAGAAGTTTTCCATAACTATTGATGAAAGTACAGATATTTCAGTGCCGCAAGTTTTAGCTGTAGTTGTTAGGTACTTTGATGAAAATAAATTTTATGTTTTTGATGCATTGTTAGATACTGTTGAAGTTGAAGGTCGATCTGTTCAGGGCCTTTACAATGCTTCCGGATCCTTGTTACAAGAGAAGAATATACCTCTAGGAAACATTAATTGGATTTGCTAGTGATAATTATTCTTCCACGATTGGTACTAAAAGTGGATTTCAAAAGTTATTGAAAGATGATGTTCCTGCTGTTTTTTTTGTTATAGGAAGTGTTTACCATTTTTTCGCCCTTTGCGCTAGCATTGCTGTCAAAATGTTGCCCTCTTATTTTGAAACTTTCTTGAACAATTTGACATCATATTTTTCCCGTAGCATCAAGAGACAACGAAACTTTGCAATGTGTGATAGAACGAGTTGAATCTGTGTTAAATTCAACTCCTATCCCATATTAGTTAAAACCTCGAGGAGGCCCACGTGCATCTTCGATTCGAGGCTTGGAGTCTTATCAACAGCTGCCGGACGTCAATGTTTAAACAAGGAGGTTATCGTCCCCCCGTTCGCCCCCATACGCCGACCTCGCCAGATCGAGTTAGGCTTATGAACAGATAAGGCATTTTTCTCCGGCCCAGCTGTGCGTTCCCTCCAAGCTTTCACTCCATTCTCCCCCACGCCAAGGAGATGTCCTGGCTATTTATATGGACTCTTTACCACTAAGATCAGATTGGAGATCCAGATTTTCGTCGCGAAACATCACCACGACCCTCTCTCCCTTTGTGCGCCAAGGGACCTCGGCCTCGAGATTCACCATCACTTGTCCAGGAGGACAATATTCCTTGAGTGCCAAAGGTTCGAGCCTTTAGTGACGTCAAGTCCCCAAGGCATTCCCCCCTGCTGTTCAAGGAGAACAGCATTAGAACAGCCATTGTTCGTTTTGAGCCCTTAGCCAAGAAACGGTTCTCATCCCCCCCCTCCTGTTGTTCAAGGAGAACAACATTAGAACAGCCATTGTTCGTTTTGAGCCCTTCGCCAAGAAACGGTTCTCATCCCTCCCCTGTTGTTCAAAGGAGAACAACATTAGAACAGCCATTGTTCTTGAGCCCGTAGACAAGAGACGGTTCTCATCCCCCCTTTGTTCAGAAGAGAACAAAGTAGAACAGCCATTGTTCGTCGAGCCGTTCGTCGAGTAACTGTTCTCCTTTCCAAGACGCCTCGTCAGGATCCTTTTATCCCCCCCCCCTTCGGCTGGAGCTCGCCAGCGGACCGAATATTCCTTCAAGTACCTTCCACTGCACCCTAATGAAGTTACGTAAGCCAAGCGTCACCTTTTGAGTATTGATCCCTTATTTGTCAATTCTATCCAGTGCTTAAATGGTTTATCGAACCATCCCATCTCTTTAACTCCATATTTGTTTTACCTTTTTTGATCCCTTAAATCCTTGGATTAGCCCGAGTCTCCACGACCCTTTCCATTCTGTTTGTCAATATTTTCCGTTTTTGTGTTTTGTTTATAGTTATTATTAATAAAACTCTATTTTATTAATGATAGCAATATTATTATCCTTGAGCTCAGTTCCACTTCTTAAGCATTTTGAAGATACATAATATCGGCCGCCAAGACAGTAAAACGCACTCTAGAGATAATTAAGGAAGTTCCCTCAACGAATAGTATATATATGGTATCGTCGGGAGTCATTCTACGACATATATATATATACTATTTAATTTGGTATCAGGTGTGTAAGGTTTAACGCTATATCTTTGCAAACACTGGTCTCAGTCAAGTAAAGCATAGTGTTATTCGTTACAATAATAGAATATAGTAGTTCCCTTTTGTTTTAACGATTGCTATCCCCTTTTTTTTTTTTTTTGAAACTTAAGAAGCTGGAGTAGCTCAAGGAACGGTTATAATAATTTGTTTGGTTTTTTTTTTATTTTAGTCAGTGTTTATTTAGATTGAGAAACCAAGTACGAATAGGTCAGTGCCCATATTTAGGTAGGCTAATTCTATAGAGGCATAATTCTTGTTGCGAGGAATTTTAGTTGGTTGACTAGTGCGCCCCCAAGTGCAAAGATGACTCCGTTCGAAATCTTTAAAGCGCAAGGAGAGTCCTGTGGACTTTCCGGAAAAGAACTAATTAAGTACATTCAAGAGGAGCAAAAAAGAGAAAGAGAGGAACGGATAAGACAAGCTGAGCTTCAGATTGAATTAGCTCGGATTAAAGCAGAAGTTCAAAGAAAAAACGTAGAAAAAGAAAGAGAAAGAGAGGAACGGGAAAGAGTAATCCAACAAGAAGAAAGAAGGACGGACTCGCGCCCCTTCCCAGGAAAGCTGACAAAGTTTCCGAGCCCCGTAAAACCCCCAAACTTCTTTCCCCAAAACCAACAACGGGACTCCAAACCTCCCGTTAAGACTTCTCCTCCATCTCTCTTCCCGAAGCGACCAACCATATGCTTCACCTGTGGTGTAGAAAACCACATGAGCTGGAATTGCCCCCAAAATTCTAGGCTTAAAAGCGGACCAGCCCACCAAGTTCACCAGATTTATGCAACCCCGGCTCCCCCGGTGGTGCAGACCCAAGCAGAAACTTCTCCCCCTCCGTCAGACCACCAGGTAAATTTTGTTTTTGGTAAAAGTTCATCGGGAACTTTGAAATATGAGGAGGGCAGCGTGGACAGCTGTCGAGTATCGACTCTCGTCAGGGACACAGGATGTACATGCTTCATCGTGTCCGACGAACTCCTCCCAGTGGCCTCTAACCACGAAAAATTTGCGGTGGTACATGACCAACTTGGGCGGGCGAACAGATTTCCCGTCGCTAGATGTTACCTGCAGTGTCAATATTATAATGGCTGGGCTGAAGTCATTGTAGCACCAATAAAATTCTGTTCCGTACTTATAGGACAGAGCCCCCAAGTAAGTTTCGACCCTGTGTTTCAGGCCGCCCTTCCTCAAGGCCAAGATAAGAAAGAAGCCCAGGAGCCCGTCCCCATCAGAATCCCGATACCGTCCGATTTCTCGGAGACCCCTACCCAGGACTTTAGGACGGAAAAAGAGGAATGTGATTCACTAAAACCCTTAGGTGATAAGGCCCCAGACAAGGACACAGAGACTGTCCCTGGACCCCCAGAAAAAAAGAAACCCCAACGCGCCCATGGAGATACCTTCGTAGAACTGGACGAAGCATCGGCGCTTGAAGAGGATTGCCCCGCGGAGTCCCTTAAGGTAATCCAGACAGTGTGCATCCAACCTGATGCTGATTACCCTCCTCATTCCCTACCAGGCGAGTCTTTGGAACCCTCTGACCTGGATAGTGACGCGCAGCTGACACCACGTCCGAAGAGCCAGCTACAAGAACTAATTAAATGGAATCACCATTTACCCACCCTATTAGCTCTTTTCGAACAACTGCGCGAAAATGGCCTCACCATTGGCCCCCGCAAATGCCATTTTGCCCACGAACCCATTAAATATTTGGGTTTCAAAATAGGACGAAGCAAGTTAGGTCCCCACGAGAACAAGATTAAGGCAATCGCCCACATGCCCCTCCCGATTACAAAGAAGCCATTAAGATCGTTCCTAGGATCAGCTTCTCCCTATCAGCGATTTGTTCCGAATTTCGCTGCAATTTTGGCCCCCCTACGCCCCCTTCAGGAAAAGAATTTCTCCGATCGTTTACGTTGGAATGATGTCGCTGTTTCCCATTTTAATCAGCTCAAAAGTAAGTTCATTTCTGCCCCCATTTTTAAGTTGCCCAACCCGGAAAAATCCGTTGGGGTTAAGACCGACGTGATCCACGAGGGCATTGGAGGTGTACTCCTTCAATACGTGGATGACAGAACGAGTCATCCAGTTGCATATGCTAGTCGTCAACTATTACCACGCGAAGAGAGATATGCCACTAGAGAAAAGATAGCTCTATCAATTATCTGGGTCATAGACAAATTCAAGCTGTACTTGTTATGTAAAGATTTTCAAATAGGAACCGACCACCGTCCGTTAGCCTATATTAGGAATTTGAGACACTCAAACGGCCGCATCATGCGCTGGAGTTTACTCTTGCAAGAGTATCGATTTAAAATAAATTATATCAAAGGTTCCGATAACCAGGTCGTTGACGCACTCAGTAGGAATGCGTTACCGAATAGTGTAGAACAATTGTATTCATAGGATTAGTATCTCCATGTAGGTATAAACCGTCTTGTACGACTTAATTTAAGATTCTTTTGTAATATAGTTATTTAATGTATGTCTGAATTTTGTAACGCTCAATGTCTAATTTTTTTTTTATGTATATATATTTGTTCTTATTAATTTACGTATAAATTATTTTGTCCCGGATGTACTAAGTTTATAACATTTCATTGTTCCATGCCCTTTTTTTTTTATTAAGTTGTATTAAAGGTTATTTTCCCCTGTAATCTAAAGATCAAAATAATCATGTACTGAGGTAATACTAGTTAGGTGCAAGAAGATACGGTTGGTACAAGAAAACGAGTTCCCTACAACGGAGCTCTATCGTTGTCCCTTCTCTCTTTTTTTTTCGAAGTGACAACTTCCCCTGGAATGGAGGGGTGTGATAGAACGAGTTGAATCTGTGTTAAATTCAACTCCTATCCCATATTAGTTAAAACCTCGAGGAGGCCCACGTGCATCTTCGATTCGAGGCTTGGAGTCTTATCAACAGCTGCCGGACGTCAATGTTTAAACAAGGAGGTTATCGTCCCCCCGTTCGCCCCCATACGCCGACCTCGCCAGATCGAGTTAGGCTTATGAACAGATAAGGCATTTTTCTCCGGCCCAGCTGTGCGTTCCCTCCAAGCTTTCACTCCATTCTCCCCCACGCCAAGGAGATGTCCTGGCTATTTATATGGACTCTTTACCACTAAGATCAGATTGGAGATCCAGATTTTCGTCGCGAAACATCACCACGACCCTCTCTCCCTTTGTGCGCCAAGGGACCTCGGCCTCGAGATTCACCATCACTTGTCCAGGAGGACAATATTCCTTGAGTGCCAAAGGTTCGAGCCTTTAGTGACGTCAAGCCCCCAAGGCATTCCCCCCTGCTGTTCAAGGAGAACAGCATTAGAACAGCCATTGTTCGTTTTGAGCCCTTCGCCAAGAAACGGTTCTCATCCCCCCCCCCTGTTGTTCAAGGAGAACAACATTAGAACAGCCATTGTTCGTTTTGAGCCCTTCGCCAAGAAACGGTTCTCATCCCTCCCCTGTTGTTCAAAGGAGAACAACATTAGAACAGCCATTGTTCTTGAGCCCGTAGACAAGAGACGGTTCTCATCCCCCCTTTGTTCAGAAGAGAACAAAGTAGAACAGCCATTGTTCGTCGAGCCGTTCGTCGAGTAACTGTTCTCCTTTCCAAGACGCCTCGTCAGGATCCTTTTATCCCCCCCCCCCTTCGGCTGGAGCTCGCCAGCGGACTGAATATTCCTTCAAGTACCTTCCACTGCACCCTAATGAAGTTACGTAAGCCAAGCGTCACCTTTTGAGTATTGATCCCTTATTTGTCAATTCTATCCAGTGCTTAAATGGTTTATCGAACCATCCCATCTCTTTAACTCCATATTTGTTTTACCTTTTTTGATCCCCTAAATCCTTGGATTAGCCCGAGTCTCCACGACCCTTTCCATTCTGTTTGTCAATATTTTCCGTTTTTGTGTTTTGTTTATAGTTATTATTAATAAAACTCTATTTTATTAATGATAGCAATATTATTATCCTTGAGCTCAGTTCCACTTCTTAAGCATTTTGAAGATACATAATATCGGCCGCCAAGACAGTAAAACGCACTCTAGAGATAATTAAGGAAGTTCCCTCAACGAATAGTATATATATGGTATCGTCGGGAGTCATTCTACGACATATATATATATACTATTTAATTTGGTATCAGGTGTGTAAGGTTTAACGCTATATCTTTGCAAACACTGGTCTCAGTCAAGTAAAGCATAGTGTTATTCGTTACAATAATAGAATATAGTAGTTCCCTTTTGTTTTAACGATTGCTATCCCCTTTTTTTTTTTTTTGAAACTTAAGAAGCTGGAGTAGCTCAAGGAACGGTTATAATAATTTGTTTGGTTTTTTTTTTATTTTAGTCAGTGTTTATTTAGATTGAGAAACCAAGTACGAATAGGTCAGTGCCCATATTTAGGTAGGCTAATTCTATAGAGGCATAATTCTTGTTGCGAGGAATTTTAGTTGGTTGACTAGTGCGCCCCCAAGTGCAAAGATGACTCCGTTCGAAATCTTTAAAGCGCAAGGAGAGTCCTGTGGACTTTCCGGAAAAGAACTAATTAAGTACATTCAAGAGGAGCAAAAAAGAGAAAGAGAGGAACGGATAAGACAAGCTGAGCTTCAGATTGAATTAGCTCGGATTAAAGCAGAAGTTCAAAGAAAAAACGTAGAAAAAGAAAGAGAAAGAGAGGAACGGGAAAGAGTAATCCAACAAGAAGAAAGAAGGACGGACTCGCGCCCCTTCCCAGGAAAGCTGACAAAGTTTCCGAGCCCCGTAAAACCCCCAAACTTCTTTCCCCAAAACCAACAACGGGACTCCAAACCTCCCGTTAAGACTTCTCCTCCATCTCTCTTCCCGAAGCGACCAACCATATGCTTCACCTGTGGTGTAGAAAACCACATGAGCTGGAATTGCCCCCAAAATTCTAGGCTTAAAAGCGGACCAGCCCACCAAGTTCACCAGATTTATGCAACCCCGGCTCCCCCGGTGGTGCAGACCCAAGCAGAAACTTCTCCCCCTCCGTCAGACCACCAGGTAAATTTTGTTTTTGGTAAAAGTTCATCGGGAACTTTGAAATATGAGGAGGGCAGCGTGGACAGCTGTCGAGTATCGACTCTCGTCAGGGACACAGGATGTACATGCTTCATCGTGTCCGACGAACTCCTCCCAGTGGCCTCTAACCACGAAAAATTTGCGGTGGTACATGACCAACTTGGGCGGGCGAACAGATTTCCCGTCGCTAGATGTTACCTGCAGTGTCAATATTATAATGGCTGGGCTGAAGTCATTGTAGCACCAATAAAATTCTGTTCCGTACTTATAGGACAGAGCCCCCAAGTAAGTTTCGACCCTGTGTTTCAGGCCGCCCTTCCTCAAGGCCAAGATAAGAAAGAAGCCCAGGAGCCCGTCCCCATCAGAATCCCGATACCGTCCGATTTCTCGGAGACCCCTACCCAGGACTTTAGGACGGAAAAAGAGGAATGTGATTCACTAAAACCCTTAGGTGATAAGGCCCCAGACAAGGACACAGAGACTGTCCCTGGACCCCCAGAAAAAAAGAAACCCCAACGCGCCCATGGAGATACCTTCGTAGAACTGGACGAAGCATCGGCGCTTGAAGAGGATTGCCCCGCGGAGTCCCTTAAGGTAATCCAGACAGTGTGCATCCAACCTGATGCTGATTACCCTCCTCATTCCCTACCAGGCGAGTCTTTGGAACCCTCTGACCTGGATAGTGACGCGCAGCTGACACCACGTCCGAAGAGCCAGCTACAAGAACTAATTAAATGGAATCACCATTTACCCACCCTATTAGCTCTTTTCGAACAACTGCGCGAAAATGGCCTCACCATTGGCCCCCGCAAATGCCATTTTGCCCACGAACCCATTAAATATTTGGGTTTCAAAATAGGACGAAGCAAGTTAGGTCCCCACGAGAACAAGATTAAGGCAATCGCCCACATGCCCCTCCCGATTACAAAGAAGCCATTAAGATCGTTCCTAGGATCAGCTTCTCCCTATCAGCGATTTGTTCCGAATTTCGCTGCAATTTTGGCCCCCCTACGCCCCCTTCAGGAAAAGAATTTCTCCGATCGTTTACGTTGGAATGATGTCGCTGTTTCCCATTTTAATCAGCTCAAAAGTAAGTTCATTTCTGCCCCCATTTTTAAGTTGCCCAACCCGGAAAAATCCGTTGGGGTTAAGACCGACGTGATCCACGAGGGCATTGGAGGTGTACTCCTTCAATACGTGGATGACAGAACGAGTCATCCAGTTGCATATGCTAGTCGTCAACTATTACCACGCGAAGAGAGATATGCCACTAGAGAAAAGATAGCTCTATCAATTATCTGGGTCATAGACAAATTCAAGCTGTACTTGTTATGTAAAGATTTTCAAATAGGAACCGACCACCGTCCGTTAGCCTATATTAGGAATTTGAGACACTCAAACGGCCGCATCATGCGCTGGAGTTTACTCTTGCAAGAGTATCGATTTAAAATAAATTATATCAAAGGTTCCGATAACCAGGTCGTTGACGCACTCAGTAGGAATGCGTTACCGAATAGTGTAGAACAATTGTATTCATAGGATTAGTATCTCCATGTAGGTATAAACCGTCTTGTACGACTTAATTTAAGATTCTTTTGTAATATAGTTATTTAATGTATGTCTGAATTTTGTAACGCTCAATGTCTAATTTTTTTTTTATGTATATATATTTGTTCTTATTAATTTACGTATAAATTATTTTGTCCCGGATGTACTAAGTTTATAACATTTCATTGTTCCATGCCCTTTTTTTTTTATTAAGTTGTATTAAAGGTTATTTTCCCCTGTAATCTAAAGATCAAAATAATCATGTACTGAGGTAATACTAGTTAGGTGCAAGAAGATACGGTTGGTACAAGAAAACGAGTTCCCTACAACGGAGCTCTATCGTTGTCCCTTCTCTCTTTTTTTTTCGAAGTGACAACTTCCCCTGGAATGGAGGGGTGTGATAGAACGAGTTGAATCTGTGTTAAATTCAACTCCTATCCCATATTAGTTAAAACCTCGAGGAGGCCCACGTGCATCTTCGATTCGAGGCTTGGAGTCTTATCAACAGCTGCCGGACGTCAATGTTTAAACAAGGAGGTTATCGTCCCCCCGTTCGCCCCCATACGCCGACCTCGCCAGATCGAGTTAGGCTTATGAACAGATAAGGCATTTTTCTCCGGCCCAGCTGTGCGTTCCCTCCAAGCTTTCACTCCATTCTCCCCCACGCCAAGGAGATGTCCTGGCTATTTATATGGACTCTTTACCACTAAGATCAGATTGGAGATCCAGATTTTCGTCGCGAAACATCACCACGACCCTCTCTCCCTTTGTGCGCCAAGGGACCTCGGCCTCGAGATTCACCATCACTTGTCCAGGAGGACAATATTCCTTGAGTGCCAAAGGTTCGAGCCTTTAGTGACGTCAAGCCCCCAAGGCATTCCCCCCTGCTGTTCAAGGAGAACAGCATTAGAACAGCCATTGTTCGTTTTGAGCCCTTCGCCAAGAAACGGTTCTCATCCCCCCCCCTGTTGTTCAAGGAGAACAACATTAGAACAGCCATTGTTCGTTTTGAGCCCTTCGCCAAGAAACGGTTCTCATCCCTCCCCTGTTGTTCAAAGGAGAACAACATTAGAACAGCCATTGTTCTTGAGCCCGTAGACAAGAGACGGTTCTCATCCCCCCTTTGTTCAGAAGAGAACAAAGTAGAACAGCCATTGTTCGTCGAGCCGTTCGTCGAGTAACTGTTCTCCTTTCCAAGACGCCTCGTCAGGATCCTTTTATCCCCCCCCCCTTCGGCTGGAGCTCGCCAGCGGACTGAATATTCCTTCAAGTACCTTCCACTGCACCCTAATGAAGTTACGTAAGCCAAGCGTCACCTTTTGAGTATTGATCCCTTATTTGTCAATTCTATCCAGTGCTTAAATGGTTTATCGAACCATCCCATCTCTTTAACTCCATATTTGTTTTACCTTTTTTGATCCCCTAAATCCTTGGATTAGCCCGAGTCTCCACGACCCTTTCCATTCTGTTTGTCAATATTTTCCGTTTTTGTGTTTTGTTTATAGTTATTATTAATAAAACTCTATTTTATTAATGATAGCAATATTATTATCCTTGAGCTCAGTTCCACTTCTTAAGCATTTTGAAGATACATAATATCGGCCGCCAAGACAGTAAAACGCACTCTAGAGATAATTAAGGAAGTTCCCTCAACGAATAGTGTTATATATAGTATCGTCGGGAGTCATTCTACGACACAATGATTCAGAAAGTGGTTGAGACTGCCTGCCATAAAATACGAAAACTTGCGCAAATTAGGTGGCTCTCTCAAGAAACAGTGATTTCAGTGATATTAAAACAACTTGATGCATTACCTGTTTATTTTCAAAGTGAATGGCAAGTTGACAAAATTGATGGTGCAAACAGAATTTATGACACCTTAAGCAATCGAGGAACCAAGCATACGCTACTTTTCCTTCAGCATATACTAAAGAAGGTGAATTTATTGAACATGGAATTTTAATGTGAACAATTTAGATTGCATCAGTTATATTCAATAATATTATCAAAATATAAAATTCTCTTGAGTTTTTCTTTATTAAAGAAGAAATGATAAGCACATCTAAATTGTCCGAGGAATGAAAGAAATTATAAAAAATTTTGAAGGAGGTTTATCTTCGAGAAAAAGCAATAACCCATTTAATTAAGGACTCTTTTGATGATGAAGG